>FMBT01000341.1:0-289184 GCA_900095095.1 Fragilariopsis cylindrus CCMP1102
ATCTTTTTCCTCTTTCACCTAGCAAGCGGAGCGGCTTCAGAGCGAGGAATTAAGCACATCCTCACTTTGCATGATAACATGTAACTAGTTATTTGCCTATTACATGTAAAAATCATTCTACGTTGCTGCATGTAGAAATCTCTTTCTTCTATCTCTCTGAATAGAGGGAGGCAGCCAAGCGGCTAAAGAGAGAGAATGAAGCTGCTATTATGAATGTATTACTAATACTACTATGTCATAGACAGATGCACAATAACTTCATCACTTGCACTGAATCTTGACAGCATTTCATATATTTATTTTTAGAATAAAAAACTCTCTCTCTCTCTATCTCTCATTCTCTCTCTCTCTACTTCTTCACACAATGAACTTAGACGCCCCTCGCGCGAGCAACATCATTTTTTTTAAATCAGCGGGCGACGTGCAGACGACACAACAATAATTTCAATTCGACTGAGAATAGTACAGTATGGACAAGCGTACGTACAGACATTCAATTAATAGTAGGACCTAGTACTGTATTCTGTACAGTACTACTGTTGTATGAGGTGTAATAATACCAATGTAGTATGAGGTGTAATAATACTGTACTATCTACAGTGCGGTATGCATACTGTAGTTCGTATGAACCATACCGTCTAGAACGTACTGTAATGGACATATTATATGGATTGATTGATTCGGACGATCATTATTCAATTATTATAGTACAGTAGTATGTATGTTGTATGAGTTGTAGGACTACTGTCGTAAGAATACTATCTACTGTACGGTTTGCATACTAAAGTTCGTATGAACCATACCCTCTAGAACGTACTATACTGGACATATTAGTATATAGTATATGGATTGATTCGGACGATCATTATCATGTGCTATCCATCATGTTACACAGTACGTACAATAGCGGGTCAACAAAAACACCCGTCATCATTTTTAACCTCATTCATCATTATTTTTTGATACTTTCAGATACTTATCTAAATTATTGAGGTTCATTAATTATTGTATTGATTCATTTAATGTGATACAGTACTATACCTGGTACACGCTTTAATTCTGTTATTTGTTTTGTGATGTTTTATCTGTGAAGTAAAGCATGAATGAATGAAATAAATAGATAAATAAATAATACAAAAGGTGCGGACGAATCAATCAGTCGGTGTATCAGTGGGATTATATAACGTATCAGTTGGTTTGAATTAGAAGGTGAATTAGTCGATGACTTATAGACAGCGAATCAATCAGTCGGTGTATCAGTAGGATTGTACAATAGTATACAAATTATTATATCTAAAAAAAAGATTTCTTGCGATTTAACGCACTGCATAAACCCGAAGAGCGGTTACTCTTCTACTGTAAGAGGCATTCACTTCCAAATACGCAATCCCTTCGTTCTTCACGATCACTTACAAATAGAGAGTCGCGCGTGAATGGAAATTCGCCTGTCAATACACAGTAAACCTTCCACGGAGGATTTCTTATGTATTTCTTATCACGAAACATCATTTTGTAAGTATTCGCTTTCTTTGACAAAAAAAATGGCGCTAATATTGTTATTCGGTATTGGATTTTGTAGTCATTTTTATGGAGTCGCCAATTCCCTTAAATAATATTTGATCGAAATGCTTGGTGATGCGACTTCGATGACTTCGTACTGTATAATGTAGTTCACCTTTTTTTGTTTCACTAAAATTGTGTCCGATCACAATATATCATATACAGTACCGTATTTCCGTATCTCTGGATGTTTCTTTTTTTATACATAAGAAGGAAACGCTAATAACCAAAACAAAGAAGAAAAAAAACAAAGAAAAGGACAAGAAGAGATGAAACAAAGAGACAGCCGGTAGTAGCACAAATACAAAAATACAAAGACATTATAAGGTGTTTGTGTGTGTGTGTGTGTGTGTGTGTGGTAACGATTCTCACTATTTTATATCGCACGGATATATACTGTACGATGGCAATGCAACGTTTTATTCAAGATTTACGTCTAAATTTACCATTATTATCATTGGACGACGGTGACTATAACATTGTTCTTGTAAGTGACAATGCTCGGGTAATCAAAAAATCAACATCTTCGACATTCTCTGCCCTACGGAATAACAACAAGAATGAATACGATCGATGGGGTACTAGTTGTGGTAGCAAGATTCCATATTCGAAAAATAGTAGTAGTAGTAGCAGCATAAAACGAAGAAGAATGAATGATTCTTCTTTAAGTATTCCAAAAAGGAAATTGACAAAACCTACGACTACGAGGGATCGTTGCTTGACTGTTCCTAAAAGAAGTTGGATAGGATCATCATCGTCATCATCATCGTCATCATCATCAGCATCATCATCATCGCCATCAGCAATAGCAACAGCTACAGCAACAGCTACAGCAAAAGCAAAAGCAAAAGCAAGGGCATCAACGAGATTAACAGTAGCAAAAGCACTAGCTAAAGCTACAGCTACACCTACACCTACACCTACAGCAAAAGCACCCGTAGTAGATAGAGGACTGCATAAAAGAGATTCGTTGGAAATTACAAAATATCATAATGCTAATGCTACTCGTAATAATCGTTACAATCACAACCATCAAGCAAACTCCTCGTCAGATCGGAACTTTTCTTGGTCTTCAAAAAACACAATAAAAGAAGACCCATCTGCCATTAATAAGATGATTAACAGCAACACTAAAATCTACGTAAACAATAATAATCGTGTTGTTCGTCAAGTTATTCCCTCATTGTTGACAACACTTTCGATGTCAATCTCAGCTTTGTCGTTCACTTCTATGTCTTCATCGAGTTCAATTGAGAATAAGATGAGAGGTAATAACATAAATGCATCATTATCCAAACAACACAACATGTATGATGGAAACACAAAAAAGGCTGATAACGTTAATGTTATTGGTACATTACAACGTGCATTAGGGTTGGGGCTAGGGTTAGGCACCATCGACGGCATCAAGAAGAAAAGGAAGAAAAGGAAGAAAATCAATACTGTACTAACAAGAACAAAAGAAAGTGCACACGTATTTCCTCCAGCGAACGCTAACTACGCACAGGGCTATGGTGGGAAATTTTCACAAGAAAAACGCGTAGGAAAACCCTTAAAATCGGGGCTAAAATCTACCCAATCGACAGTAAATTTAAAAATATAGTGAGATTTTAAAGTTTTCGAGTCACTCACTCTGCCTCCACGCGTTTATAGTGTCTCCTCACAATAGCCCAGTGCGCAGATAGCGTTCGCTGGAGGAAGCACGTAGTACAGCTGGAATGATAGATTATCGCATCGTCACTCGGGATCGAATGAATCATGGATACCTTGTCGATGCTACTGTATTCAGGTCCATTTTGTCATTCATACAAAAATAATAGTGCCATTCAATTTCCAGTACCGTTTTACTGTTGTTGTGACGAGGAAACGAGAGAATTTTGCATACCTCCCCACATAAAAGAATGGTTGGAGCGATCCCGTTTTATAGAATGTGTGAGGGCTTATTACTAGCTCGAGAAGGGCCTGTTGATATCTAGATATTACTTACTCGTATCAATTATTTGCACGCTAACAGAAGTTCTTTACGATTAAAAAAATCTCTTAAATAGAAAAACGGATAAAAAGTATTTATTGAAATTGGCTTTATTCGATTTTGCTACGTATTATTTGATAATTAAAAATATCCTCACTTTTTTCTGCAAGTGATTATCAAATGAGCCCGCCGAAAAACAACAATTTGTAGTCAAGATATAATGATCGGATAAATCCACAATTATGCTCATTCTTTCCACTTTCGGCGTTCCGAAAATGTTTCCACGACATCTTAATAATTTAAAGTTCAAGAACGCAATTCGAACGTGAACTTGTCCGCCGGCACAGCGTTGTCCGTTTATTCTTTCGAGTTTTCGATATCTTGTTTTAATATGTACTATGTTCCTTCACTTTTCGCAGCACCATTAAGTAGATTCAATACGTGGAGTTGAAGAGAGCGAAAAGGGCTCAGGTGAAGTGGGTGAGGTGATATAAATGACCGCATGAAAATATGTCTTCACTCAGTATTTTCACAATCGCCTCTTGTCAACAGATGTATCTCAGTATACCACCGCTAAGACAAATAAAATATATTGTAATCACAAATACAGTCAATGTGAGTCCTTTGATATAGATTGATGTTTATACAAGCCACTTGATTCATGGCATACTTTATACATCATAACAGTTTTGCTTCCTCCTCTAACCATAACATCTACTATTACTTTGCTTCCATTTCTATTTCAAATCAATACAAAAAGAACAGAAGAAACGAAAATAAATAGCAATGATACAACGCCACTCGTCTTCATCGTCGATGTCGTCGCTACCGTCACTCTCGCCGTTATCATCATTATTGAAGAAACAAGGTATGCAAATACGGAGAGTCGATAAGGATAGCAATAGTAACGACTATATCGGTACTAGCACTTCTTCCTCATGTAGTAACGCAGCAGGAGTAGCGATGAATAAACCCACAGACTTTACTGCACTGAATTATTTTGTGGCAGATTTATCTCGCTTGTTCTTATCTCCTCCCATAGAAGAAGGAGAACATCAAACTACTAATTTTGACTGTAAGGGTGTTATTCAAAAGGCAATAGATGAAGCCGAAGAAGCGGATACTGAAGTCCAAGACCATCATCATCAAAGATTTATTCTTGTTTGTGATAATGCTCGTGTTTTTGCTAATTCTCGTCCAAAGCAACAGCAACAGCAACAGCAACAGCAGCAATACTCATTGTCGTCAAATTCATTGAACACGTCATCGTCATCGACGACGGCAATGGGGATGGGAATGGTATCACAAAGATCTGTATCATTTTCTCCTCTAACAGACAGGAATAAGAAGAAGATGAACAAGAAGCAACACGATCGTTGGGTTTCGGATTGTAGTAGTACCATTACACGTAGCTATGGTACGAGTAGTGGTGGCAGCAGAAGTTGTAAAAGTAGTAGTAGAACCAGCATTAGCACTACATCATCAGCAGGGACTGCGTCTACAACTGGTAGTAACAATACTGTCCGAATACGAAGGAATAGTGTTGATTCGTGTATGAATATCCCAAAAAGAAGCTGTGATGACTTTTCATCATCATTATCTGCATCAGCAGCATCATCAGTAGGAATGATACGAAAATTACGTAAACCTGATTCGATTGAATTTACACAGGCAGATACAGCACAATATATTAACTACTGTCAGAACAAAAGTAGCAACAGTACTGATACTCGTCCTGGTCATAATCAACGAACACTTTCAGAATCATCTGATCATAATTTTTCTTGGCGCAACATCAAGGATAATGCATCGAATCCATCACCACCACCACTCACAGCAGAAGAAGAAGAATCGATTCTATATGCTGCTACGACAAGTAACATCAATGGTAGTAGCAACAACTGTAACAACAAATACGGTGCAACTACTACTACTTCTACTACTACTACCACTGCTGGAGGACTCAATAATACTGATAATAATTGTAGGACACGTCGTACTTGTAGTGATCGTTTCTTTCTACTATCACCGGAGGTATTCGAACCATCATTATCAGAGGAATATTATCTACCTATCAGTGATTCTAGAAGTAATAGTAATTTTAGAAGAGCAAGATCTGCAGCAGATTCTTTATCTAAAGCATTAGGTGCTATGGCACCAAAAACATTATCATCATCAGCATCATCAAGAAGAAGAAGAAGAGACAATGATAGTAATAATAATAACAAAACATTAGCATCAGCATCAACGAGAAGAGGAAGAAGAAACACCACAAACAATCAGAATGATAATATTAGTAAAAGTGATGCAGTTCAGGTATCATTATCATCTTCCATGGGTAGCTTACAACCACCATCACAACCAAAGCTGCTGCACCGCGAACAACAACAGCAACAACGACGTGCATCATTTGATACAGCACCAAGAATAGCTATAAGAGTAAGTAGTATTGAAAGGATCCAACGGTGATATTGTATATTATATAAGCAGCAGTCATCACTAAACAAACAAAATCCATAAGAGAAGCAGTAGTAGCCATTAACAACATATAGATATATAAAGTTTTACAGAGTAGAGTACAGTACTGCACTATAGGTTACACTCCGCACTAACGTATAAGATATCAACATAGTTAATTTCTGCCCTTTCGATATCATTTGGCACTGGACAGATCTATGTATGTAGAATTAGTACCAGTATTTGGGTGTTCGGTTCCGGAATTTTTTAAGATATCTCTTATGTTAGTGTGGTGGAGTGTACTAGTAGTTAGTTAATACTCGTACGTACGTACGCGCCTAGTATGCATGAATATAGTATGTAGGATATGTATGTAAGCTACAGTATGTATGTATGTACGGTATTTATGTAAAATGTGAATGAATTCAGTTACAGTATTTCTTTATTTTTATCTCTTTTTTTTCTTGTTCGTTTTAAAGTGAAGATAATGTATGTATGTATAGAATATGTATTATAGGACAACCGAATGTGTATAAGATAAATGAATGCAACTAACATGGAAGTAGTACCTGGGAGCGGGAGCGGTACGGTACACGTACAAGTTCGCTTTCTTTCATTTTTTATTTATTTTAAATTTATTGTTCTAACTTTTTATTATTTGCTTTTCTCTTTTTGATTATAGTTTTTAAAATAATATAATATGTTGTTGTTGTTATGTTATTACGTATGTTTTACGTATGTTTTACGTATGTTTTTTGCGTATTATTTTAATTAAAATCACGATCCGGAAATAATTTGGGTGCAATTAATGTCCAACCATATAATGATAATGCAAACCATTGTGCAATACCTAATATAGCCATATTGACTTTCCCAATGGTTGGATTTGCGGCATTATGATTATTCGAGTCATTGTCTGAATCATCAGAATCAACAAAGTGTCCATCCACTGTACCCCATCCTGTTAATATCATAGCCACATAACAGGAAATCAATGCTAACACAATATTTAATTTCCAGACATGATTTAATGAGGAACTTTCTGTTGTTCCTGTACTACTGCCAGTTGATACCATACCAGTGGTGGTTGCAACTTCACCATCCATTAATGGTATATCTAAATTTAATTCACCACCACCATCCGTAACATTATTATTATTAGTAGTAGTTGGTAGAACAGCTTTTGCGGATTGAACACTTTCTGTCGTTAAACGTGTTTCGGCACTCCAGGACCATCCAGTCCATATTAATGATATTGTTGTGAACAATAGTCCAATTGTGATACCCCAGATATCATTGGATCCTAATTGTGGATTACATTCCCCTTTTGGATTTGATGATATAATACAAAAACATAAATATATTGCATAGATTGATACAACACCGGATGTTAATAAGGAACCTTCTGTACCACTTAATTGTATAGCAGTGATTGCTATAATACCCAGCAATGTCAAAGTAATCACCCATGTATTACCAGCACATCCACCTTCACCATGTCCAGTATAATGTGAATACATAAATCCAATACAAATTACACATGTCGTATATAAACTAACACAGATACCCACAATACCATGTAACCAATTAGAACCAGAACCAAATGATAATCGATCTGATTCACAAGATTTTTCTACCCAATCATCATTCCAATTATAAGCCACATCAATTAAAATAATTTGTTGTAATATTACAAATAAAAATGCACCTAATCGTGCTAACCATAAATAATAACTGGTAAAGATTGGTCCATTCGAGATAAATATACTTATTAAAAGAGAGAATCCAAAAATGGTATATTTAGCGGGCCATGCTTCACGATTTAATTTTGGACTGTAGTAAGTAGCAATGGCATTAATCAAGAAATAAAATGTTGATAAACATGTAGGACGGAAGACACCAGCATTACCAGCACATTGTGCCACTAATTTCATGGAATTATCATGATCAAATTCATCATAATACTGTCCACATGTACCGTCTTCATCAAACCATGCGTTGTGAATATGGGATGATACACCAGGTATCCATTTCAAAATTTTCCAAATTGATCCATCTTTATTAATAATGGAGGGACCAATTGAATATTGAAATAATAACGATGTGGCAATCACAATTGCAAGTAGTAATACTGAACGTTTTCGTCCAGTAGTACCAATATCTGAGGTACCAAAACAGGTATTACATAATGACGACGATGCGGTACAACAACAATAGAGTGCTGCTAAACTTAAGGTTTGTCCCATACTGTAATGTGTAAAAGTGTTTTTATTTTTAAAATCGATTTAGCAGCAGAAAAGAGTAAGTAAAACGAACGCTACAATGTAAAGTTAGTTTCTCTTTTGTTTAAACCAGCTACGGGTACTCTTCTTATCGTTGTTGTTGCTATGACAGCAGTACTTGTTATATAGTTTAGTAGTGCAGATCTGATCGTGTTCAATTCAATCGTATCTCTGTCTTTTCTTTTTTTGTGTCGTTGTTGTTTATGAAGAAAAGATTACTTCTCGTGACGCGCTTCACGTGCTTATTGTGAAAGAAATATTTTAAGAAAGCGAGCGTTCAAAAAAAAAAAATTGTCGATTAGGTCGTGCCTCGTGGTTGCTTTTTTCACTTATTGTGAATAGTTAGTACTGGAATAGTTTTTCTTCCGTTCCTTCATCACAATATTTGCTTTCCTCATGTTACATCTTTTTTTTGGGTCGAGTCGAGTCGAGCCAGTCGTCGGTATATGAGTCGAGTGAGTCGAGTCATTCCAGTTTCGCAACTCGTGATTGTTGGGCAGTGATAATTAAAAATTACATCACCATGCAGTAGAAAGTCGCACGCACAACAAGAAACAAATTCGTACCGGTAACGTTACCGTATCTTGAGCTAACTAAACGAACACACACACAAACAAACAAACAAAACAAAACACAAAATGCGGCGCGGAACCATCACATCTACTTTGTTTTATTTTACACACATCGTCTTATATAATACATATTTTACAGTACGTACTGTACATTATCACTTTAGAACGAATGAAAAAGAAAAAGAGATAAAAATAGAGTAAAAAAACTGAATTCACATTTTACATACCGTACATAAATGTCCTAGGTCCTAGCTACAAGTATTGTACTGTATATTGTACTCCTTTTTTTTAAATTTATATGTAATAACTATTATATTTTTACGTTCGTTCTCACTCATTCATTGGTTCATATAGTATTGCATGTATTCCCTTTTTTTTATAGATCAATAGACATTTTTTCTTTCTTTGTTTCAATTATAATAACTTAGTAATCTTTTATTATAATTTAGTAAAAACTTTTGTTGGTTGTTTTATTTTGTTGTTATACATATATTATATCCTGTTCAATTTTTCTTCCTTTCTTCTTTTTCTTCTTTTTTCTTCTTCGTTAAAATTGAATAGATAAATAAATCTATCCTTTAAATTGCTTTAGGTCCCAATGGTAAACGTTGATTAGTAGTTAGAAAGATTTTTTGCACGATAACACCAGTATCTTTTTCAAAGAGTGATCTTGATGGTTTTGTTGGTGGTGGTGGTGGTGGTATTGGTGTTGGTGGTGGTGGTGGTGGTGGTGGTATTGGTGTTGGTTGTGGTATTGGTTGTGGTTGTACTGATGGTGTAACAGATGGTTGTGCTGATGTTGATGGTTGTGCTGATGTTGATGGTTGTACTGACGTTGATGGTTGTACTGATGGTTGTGATGATGATGTTGGTTGTTCTGATGGTTGTGCAGATGCTGAAGGTTGTGCTGTTGGTCTATTTGTTGGTTCATCTGTTAATGTTGGGGATGATGTTGGTGATTCAGTTGTAATTACTATCGGGAGTTCACTACGTTGCGCGACGGTAATTAAATCAAATGAACCCTTAATACCATTATATCGTCCTATACCACCAAAGACAAATCCTGGAAAGGATGGGGGGAGTGCAAATCGATCATTTATATCACCACTACTACCACTGCCCTGTTCAGGATTGAGGACGCCATTGTTTTGGACGTTCACCAAGAACATGCGTTTTTGTGATAATGGTGAGAAATTAAATCGTGTTCCTGCATAGATATGAACACAATCAGTTGGACTACCCAAACATAAATCATAAAAGCAACTGTGTGAAATGATCTTGGTGATAGTTTTTGCATTAGTAACTGTACATTTTCCCCCAAATGTAAAATCATCATCAATTACTGGGACAGTTTTGGGTTGTAATACCTCAGCTTGTTCAGCAAGAAAACCAGATAGAAATTTCGGTACAAGTTCGACCGAACTTGTTCGGTACACACCACCAGATGAGATAAAATATGATCCTTGGAATGAGATCCTATCTGTGATGTGATGTGATGAAAACGACGATGAAGATGAAGATAAAAATGAAGATGAGGATGTTGTATTAGAGGAAGTAGAAGAACAGAAATAGATATAGACTAGGCAATAGAAATCGTATGACATCATATCGGCGTGCACAACAAAACGAATACTGCACATCATCCATCTGGTAGACGAAAACAAATCGATAGAAGAAGCGTCTTCACCTACCTTGAATGGACGGTGGATCAACAAGAGTAACATCCTTAGGAGATGTAACAACAGTATATGCACGAGTGAAGATCATTTCTTCCTTTTCCTTGTTGCGAATAAGGATACGGTCGGGAGGTGCAAGTTGACGTTCCGAATCAGGTCTTCGAACGAGTATTCTTCCAGTACTGGCGTCCTGATTCTTTTCGTTGGCGTTACTGTCAGTCGTCGATTTAACAGCGGCAGTAGTAGCGGCAACAATAGAGCTGAAACCGATTGTTACCAACACAATAAGACAAATAATCTTATAGATCGGTCGAGTCATCATCATCATCGTAGTCATCATAATCAACTATCTCGTGTTGGAAAAAATTATCGGCAAGTTACCCTATTTTATTTGTGTGTGAGTGTGGTGCTCGTCTGTGTGATATGCGGGGGTAATCTTTAATCCAATGCGAAATACGAAACAGCGCCAAAATATCATTAGTAACTGGTAAGTTACGTCCTCTGGTTCACGATAAATGTCACGTGTTTTACCGCGAGTGCCATAGTGATTTGTCGCGTCAAAAATAAGATCTTCTTTTGTGGTTCTGCATCGCAACAGGAGACCAACATCGGCATCAAAGAAATTGGCGCTTTTTTTGTTTGAATTGTTGCCTTTTCATCGGAATATTAAGATTAAATAAAATTAAATAGTGAGACACGTTCCTATGACATACCATAGCACGAACGGCGATATATAATAAAGAACATTTGGCATCAACAATGGCCGTACGTTGACATTTAAAGTGAACCAAAGGGCGCAACATAGAACATCCGAAAAAGAAAAAAAATATCAATAAAATTGTCAGAGTTACTTATGGATCCGACGATTAATTATGCAACCACTCGCTGAGCTCAATCTCTTTCGAAAGTTCTCTTTTGTTGTATTGGAAATTGATTTGACTCTTCATCCTGTTCTTTCTATCCCTATCCTCCCTAACTGACCTTAACTATGTCCAACAGGAGAATGCTTTCTTTCTTTCTGTAGTTTACAGTAACAGTTGCCATTGTTTGTTCCTCCAAGCTGGTACTTTTTTGATCAGGAAACAATCATGAGACCTAGACCTAGTGGTTGGAAGAAGAAGAAGAGAGAGAGAGAGAGAGGAATGATGTTTGGACTTGATTGGACTTGATTGGTGTATTGACCAGCTGAGCAAGTTTCGTTCTACACAGGGCTATGTGTGTTGAGTTGGTTTTCTGACTCTTGCCTAAAACTGTTAGTAGAAATACTCAGTTTAATGTAGGCATGTGCTTAGCCTCAGTACAATGCAGGCATGCTTGCATAAACCAAACTATAAGGACAACAATCTACAATGTGGCAAAAAATGCAACTATAAGTTAGTTGTATAATCAATTTAATAACAAGGATTGATATTCATATTATGTGCAGTCAAATATCTAGATGGAGGTCTAATTAACATTCTACAATATTTTCCCTAAAAGTAAGACATTAAAAAACAGCGTAGGAGAAGTGATTGTAGTGGTTGTAGCAGGTAGGTACCATGTACCCTAAATAGCATAGTGAAACAACAACAGTTGATTGAAAGAACAACAGGACAGGTACGTAGTAGAACAATGCTAGCACTGGAAAGTCTCTCATCAACCAAAGGATAAATCTTTGGTTGATTGCAACCACGGGACACGGAATACTTTTGTGTATGAAGCCATTGGGAATCAAGTCAAGATATAAGTGTATCATGAACACAAAGAAATCACATGGATCATGCCATGCCTGTAGAAAAATCATAGTCAGTCCAAATATAATATACTCATTGTAGCTAGCATGACTTCATAGTAAAATATCCTGGTGCCAATAATATAATGGTTGGGGTGAACGTGGTAAAAAAATGTGCTATACAGTTAATTGAGGAGGGGGGGGGGGGGGGGGTTTCCATTGTCATCATCACTGGCTCAAAGGACAAGTTTTTTACTGGTGTTCATGCATGTGCCAATTGAATTGCTGTACTGGTAGTCATTTTGTGTTGCCCAGCTAGTTGCAACATGAGATATTTTTGGGGTCCTTTCTTTAAGGGGGTGTTACTCCCTCAAAAATGAGACTAAGATAGTTCTATTTTGACACAGCACGTCTCCGTTCAAGGGCAAGTGTCTATTTATATACATAATATAATTCCCATTTGCTGTGTATGGGCTGCACCTATGCTGCTGTAACAAGCAGGTAAAAATTAATTATGGCCCTGAACAGTTTGAATATCCGCGGTTAACAAGGTGCTAAATATGTGCTTGCGATCATTTTTTGTTTAAAAACTCAAAATATTTAGACTGTATATGAACCACTGTAACATCTCTTGTAGTACAGATGACAATTAGGCTTGGGTTCAAACTGGTAGAGCGTCAAAGCTCATTTTATTTTGTTCCATTCTTCACCTCCCTTGCTTGCCCCCTACAAAGTTTTGCATTTTTTTCCATCTTTTTCATATGCAAATTACTGAGTGTTTTTTACGCGTGTAACATACCACAAAAATCCTTATAGCTTGAAAGTTGTTAACTGAATTAGTACTTGTTAAGACAGACTAGAGCTATTTCTTACTAAAGATTTTTCTAGACAACTTATGAGGTTTTGAGCTACTACTGCTGCTATTCTAGCTTACTGCTGCTGCTATGGGTTGTCTCTTTTGTCCATTCATTCTAGTGTGGTTCAACTTTGGAGGTTGTAAGTTGGACAATTGCGCCCACTGCTAGTGAGGATTTCCAACATTATAGTACTTTTTGTTATGCTGAGGTATCACAACAGTAAAGGGTGTATGTGTATGTGTATGTGTATGTAATGGTATGCTTTCCACCCTGGCTTGGTCTAGGTGCACATCATCTAATGGCAAACCAATTTATTAGCAATTTAAATTGTAACCTTGTGACATGACCTTATGATGATTGCTGCAATGAACTTTAAGAATACACTACTTCTGGAACTACTACATGGTAAAAGTTAACCTATTTACTTTATAAGTGCAGTTAGATGTTGTGACGAAGCAGTATGAAAAAAATGGCAAAGAGTGTTCCAATTACAGTAGTCACTGTTAGTAGAGAGATTGTGCTGTCATTCGAGGTTCGCAAACTCGTGATTGGGCGGATTAATCAAATCACTTCGCCGCACACAAACAACATGTCGTAGTTAGGACCTACCGGTATCTCGAAGGCGGCGCTGAACCAGCTACCAACCAGCTACCACGGCCTACTCTAGACATTGCATACTGTACTGTACAATAAAATAATAAAAGTAGCCGACAACGACAACAACAACGAAGAAGAATCGAAGATATAAGAATCCAATACCGTATGACCAAGAATAAGAATGACGAACTTCACTTTTCAACCTACACCATCCTATCATGATACAAATAATAGTAATTATTATGAAGGGAATATACAATTAATGGAAGCACGATATTTAGAATTATGTTCCTCAATACGTGCATTGTATCGTTCCATTAATGATATACGTGAATTTATAACTACTAATACTAACGATAACGATAAAGACGGCGACGACAACAAAAAGAACGACGACGATAATTGTAATAATGATTTTATAGATGCAATAAATGAAAATATAATTTTATTTAATAAACAACGTTTCGAATTGTATAATATAGTGAATGGAATGAATAATTTAAATACTAAAATTATGGATGTACCAGATGATATATATATTATGGTTGTCGATCACGATAAAGACGAAGACAATAACGATGCTACTACTACTGCTATTAGTGTTACTGCTGCCATCGCTGACGCCACTATCAATACTGCTGCTGCTGCTGCTGCTTCAACTACTATTACTACTACTAGAGAAGACGACAACGACGACAATTCACAACAAGGGTTTCACTTGTAATAGTATTAATTTAGATGCAGATATGATATGATTTGAAGGAAGAAGAAGCAGCAGAAAAGAAAAAGAGACATGATTTGAAGGAAGAAGAAGACGACGAAAAAAGAGACATCTGCCACATATTCCACACACCGAATATCAGTTTATATCTTCAAGACGCTAGATGATGATCATAACAAATCGAAAACAAAAACAAACGGTATTGTACTATTATGTACCACTGTATTATATCATTCAGGCAGAATTCACATGAAGTAGTATACGCATCATATATAAAAAGTTCATTACTTTTGGACTAATGTATGTAGTTTTAGTAGAAAGATTAAACGATAATAATTCTCCAGATTGTTTGTTTCATTATGTATGGAATGTAAGAGATGTACGGTACTGCGTAGATCTTTGCTTCATGCCATATTCGGTTTCGGTTGTCTTTTGTGGATATATGCTGTCTTGTATCCTGTTCTCTCTCTCTCTCTTTCTACAAATAAGAAATATACCCTATATCGCGGCTGCAAGACGCAACTAGATACACGCACACACGCACACACACAGCATTTCCACAAGACTAGGTGCTTGATATCTCTCTATAAAATGTGATGGCGGGACTAGTAGAAATTATATAGTTTATATCTACTTGAAAAATGGTACAGCTATAAAAAGTATCGAAAAAGAGTAATACTGTAAAATGCTCGTTGAGTGCTTTTTTATTAGTTGTTAGCGTTTCATATTCATTCCACTGCTTCTATGCAGTAAGTAGTAAGTCCTACCTCAAGGCAAACTTCGGTAGCTAGAGAACACGTTCTCAATGGGGTACCGCAACTTCGTGCGAATGGGTTCTGGCCTTAGAAGGTCGAGCATCATCTAACAAATCATTCTAAATTATGTATTGTTATATCACGTTTATCATTATTATTATCACTGTTATTGTTATTATTGGTTGCGGTGGTGATCATATTATCAGTACCACCGACACGTACATGACCGATTCCTGGTACAGTAATGGATTCAGGAAGATGTCCATGTTTATATTCATACCAGACATAATACATTCGTGGACAAATTAAAAACCAAATAGGTAAAAGTGATTTCAATATCAATATAATACCAATAATCAAGAAAGGATCGACTCGTGCATCATCTTCTATATCCCATATTAAGGAAAAGATTAGAATAATTGCAATATCTAATACCACACCCAAGATAATTAGAATGAATATCTTCCGACCTTCACTTATTTCTTCATTTGTATTTCGCACCTTCCATGCCAGAACCAATATACCCAAGCCAATTATGATATCAATTGTGAACATAGCAATATTTAATCTCTGCAAACCATAGCATTGACAATATCCATTATCATTATTAAGATTGACTATAGTGCTAAACTGCAACGGTTTTGTGACAGTTAATGCAATGAGTACTATTGCGCTCAAAATTACTGATATTATATACGGACCAAGTACATTCTGTGGTTTTATTGTTTGATTCTTTCTAAACAATGTTACCTTGTAAACACGATACGTTTTTGCAAATAATATAGTATTGGTCAGTACAACTCCCATCCATGCCACCATTGCAACAAAATTGCATCCTATATCATACGCCTTTTGTTGTCTTGATGAAAAGATATCAATATTATCAAAAGTAAGTGTTTCATTGTTGCTGTTGTTGTTGTTGTTGTTGTTGTAGAGTACTACAGATGCTGTCCCTTCGTCATCATTTGTCGTATTAAGAAACACATAGTTACTTAATGTTCTATTTGTATTAATATACACAATCGTTCTGGTAAAACTGTCACACGTTATAAATATATTAAAAATCAAAGGAGATACTAATAAAATACCCGCAATGCATAACTGATAAAGATATACTGTTTATTTTCATTTTTTGAATAGAGAGGCGAGAATTTAGATGTAGTGTTAGAAAAAGAATAGTGCGTGATGTGTTACAGTATTAATCTCATGTAGGAAAGAAAAACTTACCTGGTTGACCTAACGAAACAATCACTTTCTTTCGATTGTAGTATACAAAGATATATGATCCAATACAAAATAACACTACGAAAACGCATAAGATAAGATTAATCGTTATTGTGCTCATTGTAACGATTGATCGATAATAGTTAGTTAGTTAGTTGGTTTAGTTACTGTTAATACGCTATCGCTTACACTTTACACGTAAGTCGATGTTGTAATAGGGGATGTTGTGAAGAAAATTAATTCAAAAAGTCGAATTTTCGAACCATATTAGCGCGATAACAGTAATTAACGCGCTTCATTCATAAGATTTTCACTTAACAGAAAGCACGTGCTTTTGAACGGAGTTGTATTGTATATTAATAGAACTGTTTTAGTCCCATTTTGAGGGAGAGCAATAGCTTGAGTCCTGTTGAGAGGAGAAATATAGAACGAATAACAGATTGAGAGCTAAACGAATAGTAGAGTATAGCCTATTATCATATATT
The DNA here is from genome assembly GCA_900095095.1 of Fragilariopsis cylindrus CCMP1102. Lineage (NCBI taxonomy): Eukaryota > Bacillariophyta > Bacillariophyceae > Bacillariales > Bacillariaceae > Fragilariopsis > Fragilariopsis cylindrus. Next base: position 16,870 of record FMBT01000341.1, read on the forward strand.
ACTCTAAGTAGGGTAGTCATTTTTATTATTAGAAGTTTGAAAGGGGTCCCATTTGAGGTGTTTTTTTATAAAAATTAAAATTATTCGTGTACTGTAGAATCGACTCCCTCTAAGTAAATAACACCCCTTGCTTCTCCATTATTCCCCTCACATTAAATTACGAAGGTTTATTTTAAGTCAACTGATTGATCTGTTGCTGTTGTTGCTGTTGCTATTGTGGTTGTTGTTTGAATAGGAGTACATGTACATGTACCGATATTGGGTCAGGTTATCTCATGTACTGTCATTTCAATCGATGTAATTTTTTTTTCAGTCATAGTGCATGAAATGATACGCTGATTTTCACACGAGTATAATGGGTCCAAGCCGCGACGTATACTGATATGGCTGATTAGTATTTGATAAGTTAATTTCATTTTGCTCCTTACCACAGTTTATTGCGTGTAAACCACAATCGGCTGATAAAAGTTCAGTCATTGGGAGAGTTTCGGGTGTTTATTTGCCGGAGGCAAGTAAACCATATTGACTGGGCCTAATGGCAAAAATTGCGTTGTCAATTCACCTAGAGGATCGAATGCGAGAACATATGAATACGCAATTCCCCAAGGCAAACGCAAAACTAAAAGCGAGTCTCGTAGATACAAACGAAAGGCTGGAGAGTATAAGAGAGAGAGAGAGAGAGAGAGAGATCTCCTGTTGAAGTTTTATGTGAGATGTTGCAAACTGTCCGTGAAACCTATCGCAATGAAAAGAATAAACTGATGAACGACTTGCGTTTGGTGTTGCTGGAAAAGATGACGACCGATATTACAAATTTCAAGTTACGGCCTGTAAAGTCATAAAATTGATTGTTACGCAACGACAAATTTGACGAGGAATTTGAACCTGGGCAGCTTATCAGCGTTGAAATTAATGACAAAATGGTGGACCAGTACTTTGTGAAGAAGACTGGGGACGACAAATTCATTTTGAAATACAAACATGGAGACAAAACTGTAAAAGTATCGACTGCATGGTTGAAGACATCGAAATGCTTGCTCATGATCGTGGTATGCGTAATCTCGTTTCATGCTGACAAACAACCGATCATTACAATTTTTGCGAATGAATTCGCTGAGCGTTATAGGTCAATTCTACAGAATACTCTTCGCGATGAAAATGGTCGAATTATAAATTTGACTATTGGAGGCATTGTCGTACCGAAATTTTTGGAGTGTATTTGATCTACTATTTCTTCCATGAGATGGGATGATTCCGATGAACTTGACCAACGATACGTCTACACACACACACACACACACACACACACACATAAATCAATGGCGATTAGTTCGACTATTGTTTTGTAACTTAAGATAAATATTGTATCCTCCACCATATATAGTAGCTGCTAATAAAGTGAAAATACTATATAGTAGTCGTAAATTATAATTATGCATGTCGTCTCAAGGTTACTTTTTATCATACATGACTAGTGCATTTACACAATCTTATCAGTATCAGTATATCACATTTGTCCTGTCCGTCTTTGATCCAAAAGGAAAATGGATTCACACGAAGAACCTTTTTTTGGTACATCGACGATGAAAATGCGTACGTATAAAACATATAGGTCTTATATATATATATAGAGAGAGAGAGTGCAGTACATGTACGAGGTTATAGATCGGTAAAAAATAGTGGTTGTATGTACCGGGTACACGGCATTACGGTAATAATATCAATCATCGAAGGATTCCCGGTATATTAGTCGCAACGACAACGACAATCTCCATCATTGTCGATTTCATCGTCATCATCGTTGGTTCTCATTCTCATTTGTCCTTCTTTAAATTTCCTATTACTAATCATAGTCATCACTACCACCACCACCACCACTACAACAATCACAATTGCACGAACACGGCACAACACATCCACAACAATACAGATCACAACATTTGAATTTGCATTGTCCATTGATGACATCACAGGCAAAATCACCTTCATTTTCAAAGAACATATAATCAATTAAATGTAAAGCGGCTAACATGACACCTTTTTCTTGAGGTTTCATAGTCGGGTCGACGTGCATGGTAAAATTATCAGCATCGGTCGCCAATTCTTTCGCTATATTGGCTAATCCGTCAGGTTTTTCTTTCACAATCTTTCCCAGTTTCTTTCCCGACGGGTCACGAATTGTAAAGGTATGATCACAACAAATACCAGCAATGCAACAGAAAGCTTCGGCTTGAATGGAGGCAATGGGATCACTCCCTTCACCCTCACGACTCATGACATCTAATTTTGGTGAAAAAATCCCACCAAGAACTGGTTGTTGGATATATCCAATCAATTTCGATGGATCTTCTTCCGATTCGGGAGAGCCTTCCCCTTCGTAGACACTCATTTCTTGACGACAACAACGACAACACGCACAACATTGTCCACATTTACATGGTCGGTCCATATGCATCACACCATGTTCGGTATCAATTTCTGGTAGGTAAACATGTAATTTCAAGGCATGATTCGGACGGCAACAGACTAATACAAAAAATGAAAATGAACAACAGGAAAAATGTGTTTTTGTTAGTATTTAGTTGTTGAATATACGAGACAAAAGTTATCAATCAATAAATCAATTATTTATTCAAAAAATCAAAACCCAAGTCAAATCAAATCAAATCAAAATCAAAAGCAAATATATACAAATCAAATACATACCTCGATTGGTACAATTGCATCCACAATATTCAGAAGTTTCAATGACACGGAATTTCTTTCCACCGTCGTTGGTAAAGACATCGTATTTGTTGGCAGTTTCACCAAATGCACCCAATGCTGACATATTGATGGCATTGGCCGCGGCCTAAGCAACAAACAACAATATCAACAGCAACAACAACAACAACAACAAGATATATCATCAACAAAATATATCAACAAAAGGTAAAACGGAAGTGTAAGAAAGATAATAATATATGTATTTATCCTCCTATTACAGCAGCAGCGTTGACGACCGTCAAACGACCAAAAATACGATTTATTTGTACAGTATTGATTTATTTATCTTACCTGAACGGCGGCTTCCATAATTTCTACTTCCTGTTTGATGATTAATCGAGAGGTGTCCTCTAATACACCTTCCAATGCGGAATCATAATCTGCTGCTGCTACTTCTGCCATTGTATTGGGTGATATGTTAGTTCTGATGTACTACAACTGTTGTTTTAGTAATGTGCGGATAATAATATAATGTTCGTTAATGTAGTATTGCGTTACCATCGATCGACGTCTACAGTAGTCCTACTGTATTCTCTTTCCTTCTTTTGTTGTTGTTGTTTACTTCAAGTAGATTAGTCGTGGTTTGTTATTGAATTCCTTCATTATTGACGTCACGGACTGATGATTTGAAAAGTACTAGAATAAATGACGCGCGCCAGACAGCTTTTTATTTTAGTCGTGTTGGATATTGAGTCGGGGATAGGAGGGCTATTAACGTATTTTGGGTTTGTAAGCGGAAGTGTACATTGTTATAAAAGGGGCATATATTATAACAAATAGTTACCCCCTTTCTCCCATCACGAAATCGATCGATCGGAAGGCAACAACGACGACGACAAACGATAACATCAATCTTCACTTTCCAAGGCAAAAGAAGCAACAAAACCAATCAACAGATAATGATGGCGTGTAGAAGAAGGACAACGACGAAGACGAACGAATTTTTATTGGTTGATATAACTACGACTACAGCGATCATTCTACTTTTATCGTTATTATTATCCACTATTACGACATCAATAATAACGTCGTCGTCGTTCTTTATTGTTGTGCAGTTTGCAGAATCATTCTGCAATAACTCACCTTCAAAATTACAGCCGTCTCTTCATCGTCGTCATCGTCATCGTCGTCGTCATCATTCAAATAAATCATCATCAAAAATAAAAATAAAAACAACAACTACCTCAACAGCAACAGCAACCAATAAATCAGTACTCTTCGTCGACGTCGTTGCAGATGATGATGGACGACGAAGAAATAAACTCATCAATATAAGCCAAGATTATATTAATATCAACAACGATGTGATAGAGACATCATCTTCATCGTCATCTTCATCGTCATTGACTACTTTAACAACTTCTAATAATAATCATGCCGCTGCCACCATCATTAATCGAAGAGATTTATTTGGGAATATTATTTCATCATCATCATTGTTACTATTGGCTGCAGCATCCTCAATGACAATGACAGTAATACGACCAGTGTATGCCTATACACCGGATCCTGATAAATTACAAGAATCCTTATACTTTATCAGTAGAGTCCAAGAAGCAACAGTCCAACAAGAACGATTTATCACAACTGCCTATAACAATCAAAATACAAATACAAATCAAAATCAAAGTAGTGCAAAAGTACTTCAGTCGAAATTAAAATTAACATTACTGTTAGTGGAAAAGAACTATAAATTATTGGACCAAATTAATTATTGTAGTCAATATATCCAACCGGAAGATAAATTAATTGATTCCAGTGAAGCTGGATATCAAGCAGTAGATGCATTGCAAAATGCTATTGATTATGTCCGTAATGATGAAAATTGGAATAATAATCACAATGACAATAATAGTGGTGGTGTCACAGAACAACAATATACTTATTTAATCTCCTCATTGAAAGAATGTCGTGAGCAATTATTTCTATTTTTATTATATATTGAACCAAAAGAAAAATTAAACATGGCAAGATTACGTGTGGAAAATGAAAATAAACAAAATCGAATAGAATTTGGTGATGCTGACGATATTGATGATAATAAGAATGGGGATAACAAGAATGCTGGTGTCTACAATCCTGTTCTATTACCATGGAAATAGAATAAATAAATAAATTAACAATAAGACAGTAATCCTACCAAAAGATATAATAAAAATGAATGCATATTGCTTATTTTCCAAACGTAGTGTAACTTCAATTTTTCTTTGTCTTGTTTCGCTTTTGTTCGAGCAAAAAAATATATAAAAATAATGGAATGAAAAACTTTAAATAAATAGATAAAGTAATGAACAATATTAGTAATCCTCCCAAAAATATATAGTATAATCTCACAGAATTTTCCTCAACAGACCGAATTAGAATAAAAAATTTCCTCCCGTTAAAAGTATTAATATCTTTAATTCATCTGATCAGTTTGTTTTGAGCTGGTTGATATCAATGCATGGAGGTACGGTCGATATTCGATTCGCAGTCCTCCTCAAAACGTGTAGTTACAAAATTTATTTGTCGTCTTTCGCTCTTGCGTTCGCGCAATAATAAAAAAATTAAATTAAGGAAGCGTTGCTAGTAAACGTCGCTTGCTTGCTTGCTTTTTTTTAAAACAACAAGAAAGAAACAACCAACAAACCCCTCCTTTTCCTAAAAATCATTCGAACAGACTTTGCTTTTCTTCTCGATCTCATATTCCATTTGAATAAACCTGCCTATAATTATACGCTGTTGGCTCATCTACCTACCTACCTCCCATCGTCGCGTACAATTGTACTGTATTGTATTGTAGTAGTAGTACTCGCTCGTCATTTAGTGTACAATGAAGTTGAAATCATCCTGGTATACGAAGTCATCGGATTCATCGAAGTCGTCGTCGTCAACAACAAAGTCAAAGTCAACTACAGCTAAAGCAAATACAAATACACCTACAAAAAGTACTACTAATTATATATTTGTATTTTGTTTATTAGGTATTGGTTACTATCTTGGTTGTCAACATTCATTAATAATTGCATCCACAACTCAAACAACGTCAACGTCAACAACGCCACAATCAACGCCACAATCAACGCAATCACTACCAGGTTTAAATTCATTTGCTTCATCGTCATTATCAAAAAGAAGTAGTAATGCAAATTCTGCATCATCATTTCAATTACATGAACATATTACATTAATAGAAGATCGAAGTAAATTTCAAAAAATCATGATACCAAAAGTACATAAACTTTTAACAGAAGAAAATATCAAAAAACTAAAGTTAAAATGTCCAAAAGAAGTTCGTGATAATGAATTACAACCTTACATTGATATATTATTGAATATACAACAAAATTCATCTTACTACGAGAGTGCTCAAAATAATTCAAATACCACCAATTCGACTAATTGTCCTGTACTTTTTCTATATTATTATGAAGGTGGGACACAAATGACAAAAACATGGCTCGATTACTATTCGAATATCAAAACAAAACAGTGTATCAATTTTATTGTGAATAAAAGAACACTTGAAAACAGTAATACATCTCTATTACTAAAAGATCAATATGGATATAATATCATTGGTAGTAAATCTTATGTCAAACAAGATAAGACAATTAGTATGAGTTTAGGTGAAATTAAAAAACAATATACTGATAATGTTGTAGTGAGTGTCAATGATTTAGATCATTTATTAGTATGGTTTGATAATGGCGGTGGTGATGATGATTCAGATGGACCTCCTCCTTACCACAGGAATGGTACTGCAAAAACACCTAATGCAAAAAGTACTAGTAGTAAACCATATCGATATTCCACCTATACCGATATTGTGATGACGTATATCTATGAATTATTATCGACACCAGGATGTCCCAATGAGAAAAATGTCCATGAAAAATATGTCGTACCCTGTACCTGTTTAATGCATAATAATGAGAGATATGAATCTACTGTCATCGATCATACAACAGGAAAAGAAACACCAGATCGTATGATCTGGTCCGAATATGGTATTACCAATCGTTTTCATCCCACTGCTAATTTTTATTTAAATCGTTCTCAAGAAAACTCTATCGTGAATTCCAATGGTACATCACAATTTCAAAATAATTATGCTTATACAATTGGTACAGTGTATTCAAATTTAAAAAATTATAATTATGATATGATCACACATCATAAAATTGGTTACAAAACACATAAAATATATGCCAGAGCAATACATGTTGGTATTATCCATGCACGATCGACGAATATGATTCAATCCTTAGTAAAATATCATCATTTTTTAAGTAATCAACATACGAATATGTTTCGATCGTCGTCGAGTATTGAATCTATTAATGATGCCTTAGGATGTTCCATTGATAATACCCAAGCTATTATCAATAATGAAAAAAAATGTCGAAAAGTCAAAGAATTTGCGAATATATTAGTCATTGGTCATCAAAAACGATCGTGTTTAACTGCAGGACAAGATTCGAATACTAATTATATAAATGAAAAACATTGTATATCGGATATGACATGTTGTTTAACATATTAAAAATAAATAAATAAATAATTTAAATATCAAACTATCAAAATGAAACAGTAATGAACTATGTCATTATCGTCGTCGTCGTCTTTATCTTAATTAAATGTTTTTATTATATTCCTCTCTTTCGTTTCCGCTTTTCTGAATCACGATTACTGTTACTTGCTTTACTAGTAGAACTATCTACTGTCATTGCCGTCACTGTCGCATGCTTTGATGATAGTAGCGTATGTAAAATATCAGGTTGTCTCCGTAATAGGAAATACACACAATCTAAGTGAATATTTTCGTCGATAGCTGCCATTATCAATGCCTCTGTAGTATTGATTGGTGTGTCCGAATTTCGAATAAGAGTGTCTTCTACGCTCTTCATCACTTCTTCATATCCAAATCTTCCACAAGCCTCTTGGAAGGGTGTGTCATCATAACCGTCTGTAGTGAATAATAAACAAATCCCTTTCTTATTCGGAAAGTAACGAATTCCAGCCTCAAATACCAATCTGAATCCTCGAATGGAAGATTCGGATGCAGCAAGATGAAGTGGTAGCCATCCTGAATTAATACGATGAAATAACGAACTCGGATCCCACTCAATCAAGAACCGAAATCGCGTATCTGCATAATTAAACAACCTGTCCAAAAGTTCATACCTTTGGATGTCTTCTTTTTTGAAAACCCCCATTTTTCTCAATTGTACCAAAACTTGTAAATATTTACTATCAATAGTTTCGTTATGTTCTCGATTATGAAGTTTAATCGGATCACTCGACATTAAATTTTGTAGAACATTCACATCATAATAATCTGGACATAACAACCCACCGTGAAATGATTCCTCAAAAATGCCGAACATGCCGAACTCTATTGCTAGCCTAACTAATAGAGGGATAAACGAAACAGCTTTCAGGTTGCACATACGATTACCCTGCTCGCCACTGTGCGAAAATGCGAGTAGTTGAACTGGATAGAATGATTCTGTATAATCATTGCCAAGGTCATCGTCATCGTCATCATCGTCATCATCGTCACCCCATACAATAATGACTTTTGTCGTCAGCACCTTCGGAAATAACCGAATAGCTGTTTCAACTTCCTGTTCCGTATCACGATCACTATCTAAACCACAATAATTCTCTAGTTTATTACAACAAATCATACCATGGATTTTCGATTGAACTGTATTCAAAAATTCTTCTATTAATTCATCTATTTCATTCCTTGTTTCCAAAGGCAATTTTTTCTTCTGTTGAAGGACCGACATTATTTGAAGATGTCTTTGTTCAGCAGCCTCAGCAGCAGTAACAGCAGCATCGGCTTCCAGCTGATCTTCGTCCACTTCATTATCAATATTGTTGTTGTCCATGGCTCCTATCTCTTTGCCTGCTTTCGTCTACGTTTTTGTGTTATGTTTATATGTTTATGCGTTTGTGTTGAATGTTGGCTGTTGTGTGTGAAAAAGTTTCCAGGAGCGAAGGTAATTTACTGTTTTTAGTCTCAAAAAAGTCCTATTTTCAGTCGTGTATAATTTAATCATGGCGTTTCACATATAAAATTTATAGCTACAGTATTTGATAAATTATTATGTACAGTATGGGGGTTGGATATTATTAGATAAATACAGCAGTGTACAGAATACGATCAAATCAAATCAAATCAAATCAAATCACATCACATCAAAAACTCATACAATTCTCAAATCAAAAAAGTTTTTCATTCCATTATTTTTATATATTTTTTTGCGCGAACAAAAGCGAAACAAGACAAAAAATTGAAGTTACACTACGTTTAGAAAATAAGCAATATTCATTTCTATTATATAGTGGATGGCAGGCAAATTTTCGAATCAATCGTATAAGAGAGAAGGAAAACAAATAGAAGAATAGAGTAGTAGAGTAATAGAAAAAGTACTGGGTACAGAAGTGTTTATCATTGTTATATTAATGAGCTATCTGGTCAGTTTTATCACTAGAGCATTGAAAGAGGACCATTATATCAACGAGTATAATGTTTGAAGTTTTTTTCTAAGATATGAAAATCACAGCATGTGTATTAGAATCAATCGACTCCCATCAAAAAGATAGCAGCGGCACTTCTATGCCGCTGGGTGTACCATCATCTCCATTATCTCCTTCACAACATTTTGGTATCATTAATTTATCTTCATTTGACCGATCGATCGATCGATCGATCGGTTTGTCGTCCGTATTACCGCGTTCGAATACTACAAGCGAAAACAGTCTCCAGGGCCAGCCAGGTCAAAAATTTCAATCGCCCAATATTATTTTAAGCGCGCGTGTTCGCACTCAATTCGCTCTACGTAATTAAGAGGATTCTTCGATTTCTTTTGGCAATGATAGATGTTTTCTTGGTCTGTGCGCACTAAATTCGCGCGATGACGAAGGGGACGATGATTCTTCGTTTTTTTTGTTGATTTCTTTTGGCAATGATAAATGTTTTCTGGGTCTTCTAGTGGATGGTGATGCCCTTGTTGTCTTTGATCTGGCTGACTTTAACAAAAACGACGATTGCTGAGCTGATAGTGATAGTGCTTGCATCGTCCGTCCTTTTGGACTTAAAAATAATGGATGATAGGAACCATCAGCAGTACTAGTTTCGACTTTAGCAGTAGTAGTAGTATCAGCAGCAAAAGAACCGTCTAATACTGCGTTCCCCCGTCCAGTAATAGTACTTTCAGCGTCAGTGGTATTAGATAATGGAAGGGTATATTCAAGATCAGAATCACTGATGTCATTATTGTAGTAGCAGCTGCTACTTCCACTCATGCTGAGACGAGGTGGTGGCGGTGGCGGCGGTAGTACGGCGACTCCTGCTTCTGTTTTTGTAAACGGTTCTTGATGATTATCGTGGCCACCTTCTTTATCACGACTGCTATTGTTGTTGTTGTTGCTGCTGCTGTTATTGTTCATACCAATTTTGATCGCAGTACAAGTGATCCTCTTATCGTCGTCGTCGTCGTCGTCATCATCATTGTTATCTTCGTACAGCTTGTGATATAAACTAATATTTATAGTGTTATCAACACATGATACTCGTCGTTCTGGTAATTGTGGAGGACGACATATCGATGATTCATCATGAGAAAAAGCATTGATAACATTATTGCTGTTATTCTTTCTTGTCCCTACGATAACAACATCGTGACGATCTTCATGGAAGGAATACCCGCTTTTATTGTCATCCTCGTCATCACAATCAATACCATCGTTCTCGGTAGTAGTAGCAGTAGTAATAGTGGGGTGTTCGACGTCGTCGTAGTGTTCCTCCTCGAAGTGTTCCTCTTCGTTGATGGACCGATGACTGACCGTAGTATTGGTATTATTATTACTGTTCCTCATATAACTATTACTATTACTACTATGATTCATCAACGAAGGAGCAAATAAAGATGATGCAATACTCGATCGTGATGTATTTGATACCAGTGAAACATACTCATCAGTCGATATCCCTGAATCGCTTCCATAACCATTTTTATTCCATGAATAATGAGTATTTCCACTTGGTCTTTTTGGTGTTACAGGCGGTGCGGTATCGTCCCAAGAACCACAATAGTTAACATTAATATTATTATTATTACGTGGTGTGGTCATTGCCATTGATAAAGGTGACGCATCATAACAGTCACTGTTGCTTTTGTTATAATAATTAGTAGTACTACTACTACCATTGTTGTTGCTTGAATCGATATTAAAATTCCAACCACTATCATTATCATCATAATTACTATTACTATTACTATTCCAACCACAACAATTACTACTATTAGTTACTGTCATTGCCATTGTTTTTGGTGTTAAAGACACATTACTGTTGTCACTATTATTATGTTTGCAACTCGTACTACTACTACCACCTTTTCTTGTAGGTTTTCGTAGCAATCCTGTCATTGGTGGTGGTAGTGCTTGATCTTGATCTTCGATATTATCTTCGTTTTCATCGTCATCGTCATCGATCGAAAATAGAGGTGGAGCAGGTGGAAGAAGCTCTACTTCTTTTTTCTCCTTATAATCCTTGCTATTAAAATTATTATGATGATGTTGTTGAACTAATGATGAAAGATCATTCAATGTCATAGAAGCCTCCAATTCAAATAATTGATGTGGGACAGTAATACTGCTCGGTTCTTCTATTTCTTCTTCATAGAATTCTTCTTCATCTTCAACTTCTTCTTCATAGAAATTATCTTCTTCTTCTATATCATCATCAAAATCATAATCTTGTTCGTCGTCGTCGAATGGTAATAAAAGAGATACATTACTACTGATATTGCTGCTGTTGCTGTTATTATTGATATTGTTATTAGAATTAGAATTATCATGACTGCTATGTAATGCTGCTAATGCATCTTCAATTAATGCATGTGCAGATAATTCTATTGATTCTCTTCGTATTGGTTGTGATAAAGATAAAGTAGAGTTTGCACGATTGATGACTGCTCCTGCTCCTACTCCACTACCACACCCATTGTTATTATTATTAATACTACTATAACTTTTAGATAGCTGTCGAATACTAAGACTACGACTTGTAACAAGACCACGTCCCATTGATAAACCACGCTGTAATCCTTTCTTAGTATACCCACAAGTACGAGGAGTACGAAGAGGAGTACGAAAGGGAGTAATTCCATTATCAGGATTTCCACTACTAATACCACTGCAATAATGAGTAGTAGTCTTAGGAGTAATAGTACCCCTGCTATTGCCATAATTGTTGCCTACTCCGTGATTGTTATTGGGATGAGTAGGAGTAGTAGCATTAACAGTAGGGGAGGAGCATAACACTGTAGGAAGGCTCCGATGTTTCCGTGGTGATGGTGATGGTGGTGTAGTACTATTTGCTTCCCATCGTTGTATTGATTGTTGACGTGTCAATAATGCTGGTTGATAACTATTATTATTATTATTATTATCCATGCTACTTCGACGATTCCTATTACTATTATTCTTGTTATTATTACTATTGTTACCGATAATACTATTATCCATGCTACTTCGACGATTATTACTACTACTTTTATTATTATTATTATTGAATAATAATGCACGAGGAGAAGGACTCGGAGTAGTAGTAGTAGTAGTAGTAATGATAGGAGACTTCAAAGTCGTCATCGTCAACGATGACGTTGACGATGTATGCGATGATGATGATGATAGCTCGTCATTACGATGAATAGAAGATGAAGATGATGATGAAGAAGAAGCATGATTATGAGACTTCAATAATGGAAGCGTCGTCGTCGATGGATGAGAAGCTTCGGTATCCTCATTACTATTATTATTCTTAACAGGAATAGTAGTAGAACTATCATCATTATTATTGTCATCACTATCGAGATTAGTCTGCATTGAGTAGGATGGTGAAGAAGAATGAGAAGCTTCGTCAGTATCATCGTCATCATTATTACCAATATTATTGGCAAGAATAGTACTAAAACTATCATTTTTATTGTCATCAACACTATTATCGAGAGGAGTCTTCATTGATGGTAATGATGATAGTGAAAGTGAAGAAGAAGAAGAAGAAGAAGAGGATAATGATAATGAGGGTGATGGTAGTGGTAGTTGTAATGCTGTCTGTGCTACTGCTTGTTGTACAGTTTGAAGTTGCTGCAATGCAGTATTATTATTGTCATCACTATTATTATCGAGAACATCAGTCTTGATTGAGGAGGAGGATGGTGAAGAAGATGATGATAATGATGATGATGGTTGTAGTTGTAGTGCTGTCTGTGCTATTTGTGGTACAGTTTGCAATTGCAATGCCGGCTGAGGTGCTTGCGCCTGATGCTGCGTTTGCTGCTGCTGCTGCGCCGTCTGATTATTATTATTTTTATGATGCGCTACTACCGCCTGCTGCTTATTATTATTGGAACTGGAACTGGATGCACTGGGACTGTTGTAATCTGTAGTGAATAGTGAAGAAGGTAGCACCGGACTATATTGAGGATGAGTAGGATGAGGATGAGGATCATTTCGGCGTTGACGATTATGAGAAGCTTCTCTCTCGTTGTTGTTTTTGTTATAATCAAACACGGAACAAGCATTATTCTTCGTCTTATTCATTCCTGATGATGAGGAGGAGGATGCAATCGTTTGAATACTGGATGATAGACTACCCAGTGTACTAATAGTACCATAACTACTTCTTCGTGTGGCTCTACCACCGCCACTAATACTACCACTAATAAAACTAAGATTCGTACTCAGAGTACTAATAGTATCATAACTACGTCTTCGAGTAGCTCTCGTCGCATTATTATTCGTAATGAGAGGATTACCATCCAGACTATCTCTGTGCCGCTGGAAATACAGACTTGTACTGGTTGTACTTGTACTGGTTGTGGTGGTTCTAGTTGTTATGGTTCTTCTAGTGGTTGCAGTGGTTGTGGTGGTATGATTCGTTAAATTATTTAATAAGTTATTTTTATCAACAGCAGCAATTGTACTAGTAGTAATATCATCCGTATTGTCATCTGTTGAAAATGACATACCAACTGATGATGATGATGATGATGATGGATCGGTGGATAGAGATAATACTGACGCTGACTGCGACGCTGACATCGCTAATGGCAACGACGCAATAGATGTATTTGTATTGTTCATAGAAGAATAGTTCATACTGTATGAGTTATTGTTTTATGATCGCCGTACTGTATAATGCTTGTGCAATGTTGTTGCTCTACAGTAATAATAAGGTATTGTATTGTCTATTGTATGTTGTGAATCTTATTCCGATGCATATATGAATTAATGAATCGTTGGAATGGAAAATGAAAATTCTTTAGGCCAATACAAATAATATGAGTGTAAGTAATTAAAGAAATTGGGCAATTTTTTGTCGGTCTGCTCCCTTCAGTCGATGGTACACCATAAATCTGAAGGGAAGAATGATCTCAATAATGAGACTTTTTCGGCTGGACAAATACCGTAGGCGCCCGGGCACAAGGATTAAGTTCCGAAGTCAGGAACATTTGTTCTTCTTTTTCTTGTGCCAAATGCGTGCCCAACATTGAAGAAGGAGCGAGGGATGCGCTAACATCATACAGTGTTTCATACAGTATTGTAAACGATCGAAAAATAACAATGCCTATTAGGCATATAGTAGTACATCATTTATGCCTTTTTAAGCCTATTTAAACATCACCAATATGTATGTAAATGTCATTATGATAAATTATGACTGTGAACCAGTGACTTTACTTAAGGTGCGCGGCAATACACAATTGCGTGGTACAGTAACTGTAGTCGATGAATCTTCAAGAAGTAATTTACAAGTCGTAGTAGATTCGACATATAAAAAAATACGTCTTTTCTTGTAAGTAATATAAATAATAATATATCAATTATGCCTTTTTAATGTCATTATTGATAATATCATAGTCAATTGCACAAAAAATAATGTCATTTTCAATTTTTATTGATTTATGTTAATCGCTTTTACCGTAAGACGACGTATAAAATCTTCAGCACGTTCTACTGTGCTTACGGCACGTTTTTTGAAACTTCATCATGCATACGACTTGTACGGTACAACGAATGAAAGTACTGTATGTTTACTCACTCATTCATATATGCCTGTTATGCCATTATCTCATGACTTCACGTGTCCATAGATTAATTATTAATTTATCGTCTTTTTTATTACTTCAACCCGTAGTCATTCGCAATATATATGGCGTCGCTCGTAATAATAATATCATAATAACCGCTCATAATATCAAATAAAGAAATAATGCTTTTTACTGTATGCATTGTAACTCACTCACTCACTCACTCACTCATTCCCTTACATATAACACAACTTGAACATGGCTGAAGATGCTTCTTGTTTGATGATGAGTGATGCTGGTATGGTATGTCCAGTACCTACTTACTGTACTGTATCTGTGCACTACTCTAATACAAGGTAGGTAGGTATATTATATATCCTCGTATCCATATACTTGTATCAATATACTTCATTCAACTGCTGCTGCTGCTGCTGCTGCTGCAGTATTCTATATATATATATTATGCTCAATCGCAATTACACTCCTCCTTCCTCCTATCCTCCTATCCTCCTTCCTCTGCATCCTTTATCCTCCTCTTTGTAGCTGCTACTATACTACTGTATATTAGAGTGGTTGGTAAAATTGCATACTATTTATTTGGGGATTACTAGTAATCACGCGAAGAAATTCATTCGAAATCAAATCAATCGAGTCAGTCGAAGTGAGTCAGTCAGTCAGGCAGTCACTTGTTCGTGATGAAGACTATTCGGATTAGGGTTAGAGTCTAATGTCTATAATATGATAACATAGCCGAAGAGTCGAGTGAGTCGAGTGAGTCGAGTGAGTCGAGTCAATCATTCGACATGATCATTGATTGTTCCGTTCTCTTTCGTGATTTAATTGTTCTTCTATCTACTAGCTACTGTAGTACTAGTATTCTTTGCTAGCTAGCTAGTACAGTAGCGAGCTACAGTAAGTAGTACAATGTATAGTAAATGTAGATGTAGACGTATATATATATACATATTATAGTGTTTGTTGATTTAATGTTTTCCCTTCTATTTTATTTTATCTTATTCTATTGTTATTGCTATTTTTTTTATTGTTGTACTATTGTTTTACTGTTATTCTGTTACAGCACTGGCATGATATAATTTTGAATAAACATAGCATTGCAAGTAACCAGAAGATATACACTCACAACAAATATGTTCTAGTGAATCATAATACACTAATATGTATGATGTACTCTCCCTACCATGTACTCTCCCTCAAGCATGGCAGGGAACATATATGTACTCTCCCATAAGCATGACGACAGACAAGATTCCTATTATTTGCAAACATTTTCCTAATAACATTTTTCTTGTAGATTACACACCAGATACATACAAAGTTGTAAAAATTGATTTTGCAATGCTCCAATAGCAAGCATGAACATACCAGACAGAGAGATGTGATCTCATGAAATTTGGGAGGGAATAATGATGGTGTGCGTTATTCATCAGGAGGTCGTTATTGGAAAGAATGAGAATTTGAATGTGCATTAGCTGTTTGACCACCTTCTATTCTCCTCTATACATACCTACCTTCTAAAATATTATGATATCTGGTTCCCAAAGAAGATCTTAAATGGGTGGCATGTCGTTGGTTATTTTTTGATAGCATCAGCTCTTTGAGGAATCCTACTTCTCTCACCTAGAGGATGATCAAGGACAAATGATTGACCATATCACAGGAGAAAGCATAGGTCACCTCATTAAATCTAATGTGAATCGAGAAGATTATGATGATGAAGTCATACACATTGAAGAAGAAATACAAATAATGGTATTTGATCCAAGTGAAATGCCACTTGCAAGCACATTACACAAAACTACAAACTGGTTGGAGCATGACAAAACTACGAACTGGTTGGATCATGCTATCACATGCTACTCCAACTCAAAGTCCTTTGTGATGGTAAAACCATTATCTGAATGGCAATGAACCACTTCCACAAACATATAGTAGAACTCAATGATGCAGTAGATAGATGGAAAGAAAAAGCAACAGACCAGAAAAATGGTTCCAGCAAAGAAATGAGAAAGAATAGGACAAGAAAGGGGATAGTGTCGTCAATGCAATAGAATTTGCCACTACTGTAACACAAGAGACCAAGTAGAAGGCAGACAGGTTCTGTCTTGATCTAGGGGCAATTAGTCACTGTGCGCAAGTATTGATTCTACCCTACTTCTAGCACCAGGGACGAATTGGTCTCGAATGGGTCTGATGACGTGGTTCTGAATGCTGCTTGAAAAGGACGGAATTTTCTTTTATTCCAAATCTTTTTGATTTGACAACATTTAAGTGCTTAGTGGAGCTCGCAATCCTCCTAGACCAACCATACCACTTAATGCAGAATAATACAAAGAATTAAGTAGTAGGGTTGGTCGAAGAAGTTTGTGGGCTCTCCATGGAGCTAAAACTAGAGCAAAAATAGGGTACGACACGTGCTTTCTTGTGTAAGGAGGTGGCAGGTGTGCGAGCAGATAGAGACCAGTAACTTTTGTAAATTGGGAAAAACCAGATCCAAGCGGAACTAGCCAGCAGCTAATTGAATGAACCAGCAAATCAAAACAACTACTGTTACTAGCACCACTACTACCAGCAGCTGCCAGTCCACCACTATCCCCGGCACAAGCAAATGTTGCAGCAGCAGCAGCAGCAGCAACAGCAACAGCAACAGCAACAGCAACAGCAACAGCAACAACAGCAACAGCAACAGCAACAACTCAACTCCTTGAGCGGTCAACTAGGGAGAAAATAAGATAACCCTAAGTCCAGGGTATGACATGAAAAGACACCGGGTCCTGGGGGAATTACATCCCATCCAATACCCTGCCGTGGCAAAGCAGGCCTGCCTCATATTTACCATTGTAATAACTTGATTTGTGCTCCCAAATTCCGTAGAATAATAAACAGTGTAAACTCCTTCCACCAATCATATTTAACTGAATAATTATACAGGGAATATCATTCCTATCAGGATCTCCTACCAGAGAGTCCATAATAACGGAACCCATAACAGCAGAGCTGGGCAAGGTTGCAAACAGTGCTTGGTGCATACATGGAACAACATGTGGATGCATCACATGCAGTCTCTGTGGGATAATGGGTGGGCCAGTGGGTCTTGCATGTACCAAGGGGATATCATATGTCCCACAACAGTATGGCAAAGCACAATCTTCTCTACCTATTCCTTCCCCGCCCCACTGGGGTATAAGATTTACTAAATGAGTGGGTGTTCCTCTGGACTAGACACGATTTATAATTGATGGAGGTATCGAGATCCAAAATGGGCAGGGTAGCATGTCTGATCTAATACCGGATGGGTGGGAAGATAGAGGCAAGTGATAGATAAGTCACCCTGAGGCTCCTCTTCCATGAGTGCCGCTGCATCCTGTTTATGCCACTGCAATAAGTGGTTGTGAAGCTAGGCCAACATTAATGTAGATTTTAACTACTATATACATTACTGAGTTTAGTCTAGGACTCAGGCTTTGTGGCGGGTGCAGCTATGTGCTCACCAATAGTTTTGCAGCCTGAGACTAGATGAAAACCAGAATAAAACAGAACAGAACAACAGATGCAAATACCAAAATGATTGAAACCTTGAACGGACCATCCGGTGACTCAATAATGATAACCACTGTTGGAACTGTGGATTTAGCCTCAACCATATCAGTGCAACATGCCAATGGGTGAAAGATCCGGAGAAGCACAAGTAGATTATCATGAACACAGCAAAACGGATATGGTCAGAGATGGTGTTTCTCTACAAGAAAGGGGCATTCCAAAAACATTAGTATTAGCTGGCTACTAGCTAGCTAGTAGATTAGGAACGTTTGTTTTGGTTTGTTTGTTTTTCTATTATGCATTCATCATCATTATAAAATTTGTATTTGTATTTTCGTCTGACATACTGTACAATGCTTTCGACGTACATACATCCACAATAGTAGTACAAATACCCAACGTCTTATCGTCAAGCAACCACCTTCAACCGTCAGCATTGTCATTGTCATCATCATGATCATCATCATCGTCATTTTTCACATTATATTCACCCAAACGATACGATACAATACGATGCAAGTCGTTTCTCTGTTCGACATGACATGACATGAATCGGCTCAATCGGTCGTCTGTCAATATCACTTAATCAATACGAACCGTTGTTACTGCTGCTGCTGCTGCTGCTTCAGGCATTGCTATGACTACTGCTTCAGGCATTGCTTCATTTGCTTGTGGTTCAGCTTGTGATTCTAATGCTTCTGCTTCTAATGCTTCTTCTTCTTCTAAAGCTTCTAATGCTTCTTCTGCTTCTTCAGCTTCTTTTTGAGCAATAACTTTATTCAATTCTTGTTTTGCATAATACGATGTTACACCAACAGCTAATATACCAAATATAATACCAACCACAATCACAATTATAGTAACAGTTTTATCATTCTTTTCTTCAATTTCATCAATTTCTTCTTCTTCATTACCACCAATTTCGGATAAGGATCCAGCTGACGAACCTAAAAAGACATATAATATTGTTCCTGGTAACATACCAATACAGGCAATACAATAATCGAATAATTTTATACCAGTTATACCACTCACATAATTTAAAACATTAAATGGTATAATGGGACTTAATCGCAACAGAATCATGATCCGTAATCCTTTTTCATTTAATGCTGTATCAATAGCAGTAAATACTGGATATTTAGTAATTAATTTAGTACTAATACTCTCACGAAATAAATATCGTCCAAGTAAAAATGATAATATCGCACCAATGGATGCACCAATGAAAGTAGCAATTGTACCTAATAATACACCGGTCCATAAACTGGAGGTCGATGCTGTAAAGACAAATCCAGCACCTAACGTCAGAATTGATCCGGGTATAAAAAATATGGTACATACGACATATACTAATACGAATGCTAATACACCATAAATTGGATTTTGTTCTACCCAATTTAAAAATTCAATTATAATACTTTGTAAATTTTTTGTTGTCAATGAATCAATTATCACATAGATAATTAATCCTAATAATACTAAACCAATACTAATCTTTTTTATAGTACTATATGTGCATTTACATTTATTGGAATTGAGGTTATCAGCGTCAGCGTCATCCTCGTCATCATTGGCTGATACCAGTTCGACGTAATTGTCGTCATCGTTGTTATCGTTGTTGTTATCGATGTCAGCTGTAGTAGTAGCGATATTGGTTGCGTCGTTGTTGTTGTCGCCATTAATATCAACACCACCAAGTTCAATGGAATCATCATTGATATCATCTTTACCACTGCTAAGTTGAATATCGACGTCAACAACTACAGGATATTGTTCGACTTCATTGCCGTCTGTCTTCTCGTTGTTATTATTGGGTGTGGTGGTGGTGATAGTCATAATAGTAATATATGCTAATTAATTGTACGATGCTTTTTCTCGAATTTGATGATTTATTCAAAAGAGAGATAATCTATTTTTTTTATGAGAAGAGAAAGAAAGGTTGTAACTTCTTGTTTCTTTCTTTTCTTTCTTTTGTTCTGTTAATTTGATTGTGCAGTTGGTAGTGGGAAAGGTTACGTGTACAAGATATGTCGATCGTGTGAAAAATTTAAAAAATATCAATGAATGAATGAATGAATCAGAATTGAAGTATGAACTTGCACACTTCAACTTGAAAAATAGTTCTTGGGCCAGATATCGATCGTGCGAGTTGGAAAAGCGATGGCTGAGAGTTGTATTCCATTATACTGTAGACAAGAAAGTGTGATGCATATAAGTCCCTCTTGTTCGTTCGTTCGTGTGTCGTGGTTCTTGGTTCGTGGTCAAATTCCTTCCCAAGCAGTGTGTGTGATCGATTTTGTTGTTAATGTTTACAGTACCGTTTGTCGCTGCTGAATGCAATCGTTCTCTTTCAAGTGAATGATGGCTGATTAAGAATAATGTATTTGTTTAGCCGTACAATATTACAAAAAAATCAGCGAACATTGTTCTTCTTCGGTGAATTACATGGCAATCTTGGGTTTGTGAGCTATTGTAACATTAATTAATTAAGCATTAGATACTACACGAGCTTATTATTTATTTGAATTGCCCTTATTGAACTTGCGCGCGACGAGAAACAGGCAAGGGATGAATGAATGAATGAATAAATCGAATCAATCTATTTTTATTCACACTAGGAAACTAACTATATGCGTCTTGGTGATATCACCTACTAGTAGCTAGAGGGAGAGATTGACTGAGTGCAGGGTAACTTCACTGAGGGGGGGGGGGGGGGGGGAGGGAAGGGGTAGAGGTTGTTGTGAGTGGATGATATGTAGTGAGGTCACAGAAAGCTAGTTCCAAGATAATTAGATCCATTGATTATAGCATATGTGCTCTCCATCCTTTGTCACCAACCACATATTCATTATATTTAGCATCATGCTTGTATGAGGTGGGTGGGATTGAAAAGAAAAAGCTCCACATGGAACTTTGTTTGACCATTATTTATTTCCATAGACTTGATACATGTTATTGATTGCTTGGTTCTTGTTCAGTGATCTATTGCACCCAGTTGATAGGTTTGCATTTATACAAATACATGACAATGTATGTGCAGTCACACCACAACAATAGTAGCAATTAGATTAGAGCGGTGATGACTGATTTCTCTATTTGAGTCCGCTCTGTATTGAATAGCTACTGTATCATATTACATGGAGAAAAGTGATAACAATATGGCGAGATCCAAGTGCCTTTAGTTAATACATAATATGCATCCACCATATAGATA
The DNA here is from genome assembly GCA_900095095.1 of Fragilariopsis cylindrus CCMP1102. Lineage (NCBI taxonomy): Eukaryota > Bacillariophyta > Bacillariophyceae > Bacillariales > Bacillariaceae > Fragilariopsis > Fragilariopsis cylindrus. Next base: position 38,503 of record FMBT01000341.1, read on the forward strand.
TTATATACTATTAAGTACTGTGCAAATGTGGACGCACAAAAAAAAACTTTAAAGTTTCTTCTTTCTTAACCCAGAGATGAACGTTTTCTTGGTTGTATCTGGAGGAAGTTGACTATGTATGTGAAGACTGCCTTGTCATAGCAAAAGGAACCATAAATTGGAGACCCTGCTAGTTCTATTAGAGACTCTAATACTACTGTAGTTAGTTTTCTACAGCTTCTTGGATTTAAGATCCAGAGAGAGCAGAGAGACCACAACATAGATCAAACATTTAGTGGGAGATTTGAGATTGAAATAGTCACTACCAGCCATAAAAGGTTTTGTCACACTTTGTGGTTCATACATAGATGAAGCATATACTTCCTACTATGAAATAATTACTGCTGCTACTACTGCTGCTGCTGATACCAGTCATAGTACATACCGTAGCTGCGGTTGTATCACAACACAAATAAAAAAAGCAAACAAGAAGATTAATTAATTAAGCGCGTGTACCATGCCACGCCTTGTGCTATGTCATCGTAGTATAATAGAATAATTTTACATATAATTTATTTCTTTTTATTTCTTTTTTTCATTTCTTCTTCTTTATATTCTTTCTCGTCGGTAGTACAATCACATACAAACATAACCCCATATACATTATTATCAGTCAAATTCAAGTATTCGAGTTTTATAGTCGGTTAATAATACCATTGTTTTCTTCTTCTTCTTTTTGCCTCTTCCTTTTCATTTTATAGTAATAGTACTAATAATGGTCCTGTTATCATCATCATCGATACCACCATTGTTGAAATTCCTAATGATCCTACTGATGATGATGAATCTGTACAGGTACATATTTCACGTGCTAAACCAAAATAATTTGGATTACGACATCCTGCTGGTGTTTTGATTATAGTACGTGCAAAATCTTCTGCTTGACGACATGTTTTATGTTGCGTGCTTGGTACTGCAGTTGGATTGTAGACAGTAGTTGGATTCGTAACAACACCACCATTTTCACAGAATGAACAGGTATATATTTCTTCTTGTTCTTCAATTTCTGTGGTATTTAGTCCACCACAACCACAATAGATACTTAAATCACCACCCGCCATAAATGGATATGAGGAACATTCATCTTCTTTAAATAATGAAAATAAGTATTCTATACCACGACAATTTGTATTTGTGATCCAGGAATCCATTTTTTGTGGTTTCGTGGGTGGATTCCCATCTGGACATAAAAAACATTCTTGTTTTTGTTGGGAGCCACAACCACAATAATGTCCCGCTCGTCTCATAAAGGTATCTTCACATTTTCCATCTTCAAACATACCAATCATTGCTTCATTTTGATACGAGTACTCGTAACAATTATAGGGATCGGCAAATTGTCCAGTGGGGACATATAAATCTAAATTGGGTGTTATATTTGGATCATCACAAAACGTACAATAATCAAATGGTGGAAATGCACAACATCCCTTTTGATAATTATTTAATTGTAAATTTTTACATTGTTGATCGGTATCAAATAAACCATTTGTTTTTGATTTTGTTTCCATTAATATATCATTACAGGTAGGTTGCGGTGCCGCTAATCGAAAATCGGAACCATCCTCACAGGGTGTACATTTATCTTCACCATTTACAACAACGATAACGTAGACCAGTAGTAAAACAATACTACTGACGTTAAGATATTGTATAACGCTTCCTCTTCCAAATCTTGCCATCTTCATCTTCTTTTTCCTTTTTATTTTTCTGCTTTAGATGTACAGTTTCTATCGGAGCTGGCGTTCTTTCTGTTCTATTCTTCTTTTCTTCTTTATCGTAGGGTAGGTTATGTGTCGTGTCGTGCAATTTTGGCAAGATGTGTAAGCGGAAGCAATAGATATTACATGCTTGAAGGAATGATTGTGGCAACGATGGGGATGATCGATCATGAATGTGGTATGTGTGTATGATATTATGTCTGACAAATTGACATCTTTATGAAGAAGAGTCTTGTGTCTCAGCCAGTCATGTCTGTAATACTAGTACAAAATACGTCAAAGAATGACTAACAATAAGCTGTACACGACTGAGAATCCAATATGATCCGTGATTAATCCAGTCCCTTGTGGAAAGGGGGGATTCGGATAGAATAGGAGGGGAGACCTCACCCATTTGGAGAATAGTCGTATATTCGGGGGACAAGGTACGTCCGTCCTGCTATGCGCACAGAAGTGCGTCATTCCGTCGCCGTTGTTTTTGTTTCACGTGAAAAACAAAGGTGAGCAGCAAAACAAGAACGGAAGGTCGTGAAGCCCTTCTTCATAGCACATCTGCGCTCTACACGCCATCAATTCCTCGCGTGCTTTTACCGTGTTGAAAGGAAAAAAGGAAACAACACATCATCACATCAACCTCGATAAGAAGTAACAAGCTCAATCAACTTACCAACACGCACAAATAAATAAAAATATTTGCATGATGAAGAACGTATCAATTGTGTTAATCGCCCTTGCTGGCCTTGTAGCATCATCAGGTACGTCATGTAATAGAAAATATAGATAATACACAGAGGTTTTTACTGAAGTGATAGTCTATGTACGGAAGAAAACGAGGAACGTACGGAAGGAAGGAGAGAAACAGCGAACAGAAAACCAACCACCCCACCCCATCGCCTATGATGATGGACTATTCTTACGTTTAATGCATGGCTTATTTTGAGGGGATAGGGATTGGGATAGATTTGGATATCCGCTGCTTTTTCCTTACGTACATCGTTATTGGGTTGTTTGTGTCGGCACCTGTAATCCTGTACTTTTTGTGCTGTTTCTCTATCTTGGCTAGCTAGTTACCGTGTTGCGTTGTTTTTGAAATTTTGATTATCGAATGATTGATTTATTACATTGGGGAGTTATCTATTTAATTATTTTCTAGATACAGTAGACACACACGAGAGAAGATAGTAATGTATTGCCTTGTTCTGTTTTCCTTCCTCTTCCTTCTTGAAAAAAACAAAATTCGAGTCAAGTATTTATGCATAACTCAATTCTCTCTCCTTATTTTTCCTTTGATTTAATTTAATACAGATGCTTTTTCTGCCTTCATGGGTAGTTCATTACGAACATCCGTTCCAACTACTACTAATGCTGGAAGTGATGGTATGACCATGAAATTATATGATTGGAAACGTCGTGATGCGGATGAATCCGCCATTAATGATGTAGAAAGTTTTGAATTTACCTTAGACAACTTACGTCCCGCACCAGGATCACGAAAGTCTCGAACACGTAAAGGACGTGGTATTGCTGCCGGTCAGGGTGCCACTTGTGGTTTTGGTATGCGTGGACAAAAATCACGATCAGGACGTCCTACCCGACCAGGATTTGAAGGTGGACAAACACCCTTATATCGACGACTACCAAAATTTACTGGTCGTCCTATGGGACCCGGTCATTCGAAAAAACAATATAATATTATTAAATTAGATCAATTAAATAATGTTGATTCGGGATCGGTTTGTAATTTTGAATCTTTGTTTACTGCTGGGTCTGTAACGAAATCCAAATACGATACACACAAGATTGTAGTCGGTAAGGATGATTTTACTGCGAAGGACATTACGGTCCAAGCCCATGCCTTCACAAAGACAGCCCGTACTGCTATTGAAGATGCTGGTGGTAAATGTGAATTATTAAAACCATCGACCGGTGAAGTTATTGTGGAAACTGTGGAAGCATAAAAACTTTTTCTGAAACAAAATAAAGAAGACACAATTTATAATCTAATTCAATATTAGTAATAATATATATATCTTGATTTTAATAATAGAATATATATACAGCAGTGTGTGTGTTGTATGATGATATCTGTCCTGGGCAGTGAGTTTGTATTGTTGTATGTGTATACCATAGACTAAGTAATTGTTAACAACAACTTGCCAGCAGTATGGTACACTACTGTACATACCTGCCTCATTTCATGCCATTAATCAATACTATGTACATGTCTTGCTTTCCCTTGCTTGACAACCCCCTCCACTCAGTCAGTCCTCTCCTGACTGCTTCTTTATCTACAACTTCTTGAGATTTTAGTAGAAGAGTGAGAGAAAGGATTGCAATCCTCTCCATTGCATCCAAACCAAATAATCGATCAGAAGAACCGGCCCCCTTCACTCAGTTAGTCCTCTCCTGACTGCTTCTTTTTCTACAACTTCTTGAGATTTTAAGGATGATTGTTTTAGTGACCCTTATCTTGTGACCCAACGCTGACACCTAGACTCAGAAAATGCCTCTTGTTGTTGTTGTTGTTGTTGGTGAGATAATATATGTACAATATTGTTGCTTACTGGTTGAAATTATAAACAGAATAGAAGATATCTTCTCTACATATTATATATGGCTGCCTTCAGCAGGAGTGTATCCAGCAGTGATATATACACCAGCAGCATTACATTATACAACCTTCCAATACAGAAGTTTAAAGGCAGTGCAGTAGTTTTGTTGTTGTTCTTGTTCTTGTATAGTATGCTGTCATTTCATACAATATATTTTGTTCTTGTTGGTGACATATACACATAATCTGCATATGCTGTATTTTTTATGTCTCTCAGCAGGAGTGAATCCAAAGGTGATATACACCAGTAGTTGTATATAATTGGAGTATAATAACCGTAACCATTACATACATCATTTTACAGGAAGTGCAGCATTGTTCATAATGTTGTTGTTTTATATACAGTATTATTGTTTACTGGCTGTGATAGAAATATAATTATTGACATTATGCATATACCTGTACCTGCATCAGGAGTGGATCCAAGGATCCAACAGTGATATACAGTCAGTATCATTTTACAACCTCTTTACATCCAGAAGTTTACAAGAAGTGCACAATAAAATCTCACACAGTAAGTAGTAGTTCATCACTGTAGTACCATACTATTATTGATTGATGAACTAGCAGCATGGAACATGAGTGATGTACAATATACTACAATAGACCAGAGGAAAACAGTCATTATATTTAAAAAGTAGTATACTCTCTTCTTTCCTCTTCTCTCTACTAGTAAATTATACTACCCCTCCTTCCAAAATACAGGGCAAACTAGTTTAAAAATATTCTTGATACCAAGAAGGAAGGAGAGTGCAGCAATAATACTGACAATCCTGGTAGACAAGAGTGGCAGGAGAGTACATGTTGAAAAAGTGTGCTGCTTGACGGTGCATCCAACTACTAATCACATCATTGCTCCCTTTGTGAGAGAGTCTTTCTATTCTTCTTTCTTCTCTCTATGAGAATAATAATCTGACATGGCTGGGTACCTACCTCACATCACATGGAGGAGCAACCTTGCCTAAGGTACTGAATTTCTTTCTCATTATTGGTAAGGCCTTTTTGATCTTTGAGTCATGCTCTCCTCATTTAGTACAATACTAGTAATATTGTACCTTTTGCAGTCTGGCAACAAGTAAGTAAAGTAAAAGTAAGTGTGTGTTCAAAAGTCAGAAAGAAGATTATTATTTCTCAATGTGATTATTATTGTAGTCAAAAATCGAGGTTTCTGGCAGTAAGAAACATGCCTCGATAGCTCAGTTGGGAGAGCGTCAGACTGAAGATCTGAAGGCCCTGTGTTCGATTCACAGTCGAGGCATATTCGTTTTTTTTGAAGTTTAGTATCAGAAGATATTCCGGACGCGAATTCATCGTCTAATCGATTGAATGATTGCAACACATAGCACAGAACACATTCGCGACACCATTCCGACAAGAAAAAACAAGATACTACTACTCTCTACTACTAGAGCTAGTAGCGTATTGAACGTACTGTACTGTATCTTATTATCTAATGGGGAAACAAGATCGGTGAAATGTTTCAAATCCCCTCTAATACACCATGCTGTTACTGATACCACAATGCAGCAGCGGCAACAATAGCGATGACGATTACAATTACAATTACAATTACAACTACGATATCGTTGTTATTATAATTTTCCAGCATCAGAAGCATTTATATTCCAATGTATGAATAGCTAGTAGCTACTAGAATTAGAGAGCATCATCTTTTTGTCTTTATTTTATTTAGCTATGATTCATGTTATTTAGTCTTATATTACTGTACTGTACTGCTCAAATTTTATACTAGAGCTTTCATTATAGGCAGGTTTACCTATTTATTTGCATTCCGTACCATTACATTTTATTTGGGAATCGGACTTCCAGGTACAGACGTAGGACCAGATGGCACTACATTCATTTGATCTTGTGAATAGCTATTATGTTCTTTTTTCTTTAATAATCTGTCATCGTTCCGTCATGTGGATTAGAACGACAATATCCACATGTTGCTCTACAATATCTACCATATTCGGAACAACGTTTGATATCATCCTGTACATATCCACATGTTCTCAAAACAGAAAAAGTACCAACTTTGACTGGAAATGATTCTTCATCTTTACATTGATATATTGCTGCATCCACACAAAAATCTTTCGCTGTATATTCAGTTGGATTTGTGGAACAACCCGGAACTTGTATGTCCTGACTACGTGTCTTCGAATCTCGTACAAAACATACCAAACCTTCACCACATTGTGTATCGTCATCACAGTCACCTACAGTTATTTATATATATATGAAATATCATTACAATGTAATGGAGATAACGTATAAAGTGTTAGTTCAAATACATAAATATATTTGCGCTACGTAAACGCGTATCCCATTTTCTGATATTTTTTGCATATCAACACACAGCAGCAGCAACTGCAACAATAACAACAAAACTTGACTTACCTTCACAAATTTCACATAATCGACCTAACTCTTTACATTTTCCACTGAGTTTAAGAGGTGGTTCCTCTCTCACTGCCACGACCAAATCTTTTTCAACAATCGATATAGCACTTGTTGGAGCGCAAAGTTTATAATTATTTTCAAACTGACGAAGCTGCTTTTTTATTTGAACAGTAGTATCGTCGGATGGATTATCATTATTACTTGTTAGTAGTAAGTCAATAAAATTAGGACCCGTTTCTATAATATAATTATTATTTGTAGTAGTAGTAGTTATTACCCCAGACGACGATGATGATTCTGTTATTATTTTTAATACCATTGTTGCTACTGAAAGATAACCTTGCATATAGGCATTTTGATCAATAGCAAATAATAATTGAGAATTTGTATTTCCATCATCTTGATATAAAGCAGGATCAGTATCAAATGTACCTGCTATTAATTTTGGATGATCATTCACCAATGAAATCAATGATGGAATTTGTATCCGTCCTGTTGATAAAATGCCATACTCACTCCAATCGTCATTGTCATTGTCATTATTGTCATTCCCATCATTATCGTCATCATTGTCGTTCTTTCCTCCTCTATTATGATTACTTATTACTGATTCGACAATATATTTGTAGGTCGAACTATTGCCATTATTTGGTACAGAAATAATATCAATAAATTCGACATCATTATTTTCTTTTTGTTGTTCTACTAGGAATGCATCTTTCATACCACGACAACGTTCATATAATGTATCATAATTCGAATGTACAATACACCATCCTTTTTTTACTTTACTACTACTACCTAGTAGTAGTCGTTTACCAGCGTCATATCCAGATTTATAATCTTTTTGTCCAATATATAATGGTAATGACGATGACGAAGTCGACTTAGACGATGACTTAGACGACGATGACGATGACAATGACCCACCACCGTCGTCGGTAGTTGTTGTAGTAGTTGTTGTTGTACCATCAGTAGCAATTTCAACCTGCTGTACACCCATACCATTGTCATTGCCACCATCACCATTACTATTACTGTCACCATGAGCATTAGCATTCATTATAAGATATGGTACATTACGTGATATACATTCCGACAATGAATTCATCATATTTTTATCTGGTATAGTAACAATAACACCATGCATTTTATCATTATTCATACCAGTAGTAGCACTACATGCCTCACCAATATTAAAATTATGTTTTAATTTTTTTTGTGCAATATATCCATTATTATGATTTCCATTCCGTAAACTGGAACGTGGTGATATAAATTTATTTTTTTCAATTGAAACACCAAAATCTATTGCAGCTTGTGTTATACCAGAATTCAAAGTTTCCCAAAATGCATCATCCTTACTATTACTACTACCGTCATCATGTGTTATAACAGAAATTGATATTTTAGATCGATCTATACATGGACAAGACTTCTCATTGCTACTGTCATCATTATTGTTATCGTCGTTATCATTATGACATACAGGATAATTATCATTTTCACATTGTATTTGATCTTTTTCATAGGGTACATTATCTGATGTTACTAATATTGGACCAGTTTGTATATTGTTGTTGTTGCCACTACCAATGCCATTATTACCAATGCCGCTATTAGTTGTTACGTATAATGCTGCCATTAACATTGAATAACTACCCTGTAGGTATGGTTGTTGTGAGATAGTATATTGTATTGTTCCGTGTGAAATAGCATCATATATTAATGTTGATGTATCGAATGTTCCTAAAATAACATGATTATTATTGCCATTGCCACCTATATTACATCCATTTGATACTAATGCCTTGATGGCTGCATCAACTATAATATCATTTGATGCAGCCAATTGTATAACTTTATAGGAGCATCCAATAAATAATGTTGTTAATTGATCTTCTAAAGTACTACCATGATCGCCATCGATATTAGTGCCAGTATCGGCAGTAGTAGTTATATTAATCATTTCCCATGATAGAATATCAGTTGTTGTTTTTAATATTGAATTATATCGTTCTGTTAATGTATGAACATCGGATTGATGATTGATATATACACCTTTATATGAGTCTGAGTCTGATGAGTCTGAGTTGAAGTCTGACGAGTCTGACGAGTCTGAGTCTGAGTCTGATGACGATTTTGATAGTAATAATAATTCTTTTATATAATTACCAGCTATTATACCAGCATATGTATTATTCATTGATACTGTTCCATATAATGAATTAGATTTTATAGTATTGGTATTGTCATCAGTTATTGTTGAGCTTGGAATTGCATTTATACCAAATATTGGTATATTTGTATTTTGTAGTAAATCTTTAATTGCATCATTTAATATTCTTGAATTACTAGTACCATCTTCTGGTAAACTTACAATAATTGCGGATGGTGGTAGGTCATTGTCATCAGTATCATATTTTTGTATATCTGCTACCATAGCTTGAATATATGATGATGAATCACTATCAGTATTACTACCACTGTTTTTGAAACCGTTAAAAATATCATTACGATTACTATTCTGACGAATATTATTATTGTTACTTTCATCAGTGTTAGTATCACTATAAATTGATGATATAACGTCAATTGGTATATTCATTGTTTTGGATATTTCATTCATACCGGCTATAATTTGTTTCCAAAATAAATCATTTTTAGTATCACCATGTACAATTACTTTTATTGGTGGAATTTTGGTACGATCAATACATCCTGATGACAATGCTGACAATGCTGACAATGACAAGTCATTGTCATCGGTAATAGCCGCGACCAAAACCGAACTACTCCCGATCAGATGAAGAAATATTATATGAAATGATACCAGTAAAATAAGAAATAACATATTAAATTTAGGTCGTATTGTAGTCGTCGTTCTTTTATTCATCGTTCTTGTCGTTCTTGATCTTGGTAATGGTCTTATTAAAAGCATCGTATGTAGTATTTGCTGTTGTTGTTGTTGTTGTTGTTGTTGTTGTTGTTGTTGTTGTTGTTGTTGTTGTTGTTGTTGTTGTTGGCGTCGATATCGTCGTGAGAGGGGGGGGGGGGGGGGGGTTGTAGCTATATAGTAGAACGCACAAAAGTGGGTTATGTTTTGTTTTGATTCTGTTTTGATTTTGCTTTGATTTTTGATGGGGAGAGAAACAAATAAATTGAGTACCTTTCGGGAGATGGTACAATTACTTGTACACGTGATGAACAGCCAAGATAGACTTGGCGGGTGTGTGTTCTTGACTCCTTCTTGCTTAGCTACTCCACTCATTCACTCTTTCCATATGTTCGTAATTTTCGTTATCAAGCAAAGAAAAATCTCAACTGCGTTGAGTTTGAGAAATTTTGTAGAGACTTCATTTTTGTTTGGTCGCGTTTCGCTCATTCAACGCCTTATTCCTTATTCACAAAAAAACATAAATTTAAATTAAGAAGTTCGCACATATTGTTTCGCCAGTCGTCGACGATAAATTGGGACGGAGGACGTACGTACTTCAACTTGTACCTCAACTTGGCTGTCACCTGACACATAACACCATAATATTATATACTCTAGAAGTATCTTGTTCTTTCGTTCTTCGTGTCATCGTTCATAAAAGAACAGGCATAAGAAGGCGTATTACACTTATTGATTGCTTGGGATGAAGAATACCAAGAAGCAATCAATTCATTGATAAATGCTACATCAACGAGCAAACGGCAGTGTACTATAACAATACAAACGGTACTGTACCGTAGAAACAAAACGGCACTGGTACTGGTTCTCCAATCTTTCCTGTGCAGAAATGCAATCCTCCTTTTAATTTTTTTGGTTGCGTCGCGTCCGAAGAACTTTTTTCATTGATATAAATGTCACATCAACGAAAAAATGGCAATATTATGCTGTAACAATACAAGTGGTACTGTACTGTACATACAAAGCGGCACTGGTACTGGTGTTTTCTACCGCTTTGACGATCCTACGTGAGTGGAGACTCAATCTTCAGTTTGGCATTTTTACGCTGCATGCACAAACGCATATTTATTGTGTCATATCCTACAATATATTACTGTACATGTTGTACTACGATTATACAGTACGATTACAGTGTATCTATACATATTATAATTTAAGATCCTAAGTACCGTCTATCTTTACGTACCAACCACCATGATGTCCCTTTTTGGTTACTTTACTCGTGTCATCTTTATCTGTACGATTATAAACGCGTTAACGCATAATGCTGCCGTCGGTGCTGCTTCTTCTGCTGACGCCAATTCCGACGATACATCGTCGATGAAATCGTGTGGAAAATTGGCTCCATTATGGATTAGTACACCATACAATGCATCTGTTATCTATGCTAATGGTGATACAAAAAGTCATACTGGATTACAGGCAAATTTAACAATTACATCTCAAGCTGGTTGTAAAGCTATTGCTATCAATTCTTGGACGAATGGCATGGTGAGTGAGTGCGTGCGTGTATCTCTATCTGTTAGTTATATTTGTATGTTTGTATCACACTCATATATCCATTCGTTTGGTTTCGCTTCTACTATAATCATTTTCGTTAAATTTGTGTCATGCATTTTACGTATTTATGTACGCTACGGTATTGATTTAAGATTGGAGGAGATGAATTAGTTGCGGTGGCTATTGTTCCACCATATGATGATGGCAATGAAAACGAGACTCAACTTATTATTATGGAAATTGGGGAACCCCCCGTCGAAGGAACTTCAGCATACATTTCTGCGACCCTCAATGATGATACTACAGGTACAACCACTATGCATTGGGTTTACGAGGGACGTTCTGTTAATTTCAATGATACCGAGGATTTTCTAAGTTATGGTACTGTGTTTGAAGCGACGTTCTATGAGGGTAGTGTACCTGAAATCATTGATGATATCCCTGATGGGGAAGAAGGTTCTAACTGTGTGGATATTTCAGGTATCTGGATGAGTGATGCTTATGAATACGTTAGATTGTACGTTAGTGATGGGCATAATGAAATAGTTGGTCCAACTCAGAATGTATTAAATTTAACACAAAATGGTTGTGAAATTTTAGGAACTATGCAATGGGATAATGGTGCAATGACTGGATCCGATCAAATTGTAAGTGAAAAAACTGTATGAGAATCAAAACAAGAAGCCTATTTTCCTCACATTACTCATTTATTTTATGAAATTATATCAACAAAAAAAGGCTGGTGTTGTTACTGGATCCATTGTAACTATGTTTGAGGTATATCAAGTAACAAACGCTGATCAGAATTTTAATGCTTTTGTTGATGATGATGGAAATATGTTTGTGCATGCCATAGGTCATGCCTTCCCATTAGGATATATTGTGGCATCTAATATAATCCTTGGACGTGGTGATACAGCACCAAATGTAGATATACCCGGTTGTGATACTAATCTCGTTGGTACCTGGAAATCAATTGATGATATTGATATAGATATAATTCATGATTCTAATAATCAAGTATCAACTACTACCACTCTCTCTGATACACTGTTTACTATTGACGGACAAAGTGAAAGTGGATGCGAATTTTGGGGGACATTAGGTGATCTATTAAAGTTTGGTGGGGTCGTCGAATCTAATGGTAAGGATCTCCTTTTAGCATATGAAGCTGATGAATTGTTTGGGGTTGCTGTTACAGTTGCTGGGATTTCCCATTTTGGTGTATCGCTTGCACGTATCATGCCTAATAGTGACGATAGTAACCGCGACCGTATTGCTATTACCTATCTTAGTCGATCGGAAGATGCATACTCTAATATGTATTTCAATGCTTTGTTTGAGAGAGTAAGCACATACACACCAGTCCCTCCTGTGATTGTTATTAACAGCACTACTGATGCTACATTTGATGATTCTTCGGGTGCTACATCAACATTATTTGCCACATTGGCTCACTACTATCACCACACCAGTTTCATCTCTACAATCATTGCAACTGCCAGCGTTGTCACTTCATTATTCATTTTGTAAGCTGACAAGTCAAATGAATCGTTACTAGTCATTTTTTAGATCTATACATTGAATACGGCCGTACAGCATCGCGTAACAATCTTGTATTTTATGTAGAAATTTGCAACTGCTACCTACACTGTACTACATAAGCTAAATTAGTATGATAGTAGAATTCGAGCACTGCTACTGAGAGTTGATACAACTACTAAAGTATAATAATGCGAAAAGAAGAAGAAGATCGGAATGTATTTGTTAAAAGTAAAAATTAGTAGGAAAATAATTATAAGATAATACAGACATGTGTTTAGCCATAGTCCTAGTAGTCCTAGGTCCTATACCATCAGAACTATATTCATTTCCGTCCTCCAGTAGCTAGGTGTTGCAGTAACCCCTACTATAGTATGCAACGCATCAACTACGAAGAAGCTAGAGGAATAGAAAAACAAAAAGAAGAAACAAACAGGGGCTCTCCATTATTTCTTCCAGTCCATCGTACCAATCATACATGAGCTATGGATGGCCCGATATCTTGATCGGAATTTTTCTTGGGGTTGAGACGCGTAGACTAACAAAGTTGCCAGTCGGTCGTTGTCTAACTACCATTTGTTGTTAAGGTGGCGAGGAGTCCCTGTATCGGAACATGATGCATTTTTAATAAGCTCCCCGAAAACACTGGGTTCGAGTCCCTGTAACTTACCGGTATCGGAACAATCGATTTAATTTTTTTGCTCCCCGAAAACACCGGGTTCGAGTCCCTGTAAGCTACCGGTATTGGAACGATGATGCATTTTTAATTTTTGCTCCCCGGAAACACTGGGTTCGAGTCCCTGTATCGGAACATGATGCATTTTTAATTTTTGTTCCCCGAAAACACTGGGTTCGAGTCCCTGTACCGGCATCGAAACATGATGCATTTTTAATTTTTGCTCCCCGAAAACAGGTTTTAGTGGCCACTCACTCGCTCGCTTGGCTCTCCCCCTATAAAAAAGATACGAGGGTTTGGTTATGCTGTTTTATTTTATTTTTGATTGTATTGTGTTTGTATTCTTCTCTCTATTGACAAGAAAATGGTCTACCCTGATTTAACCAATCTTCTTCAATAGATGATATAGAACCAATTAAACCAATAATTAAAAATAAAAAGGAATATATTAATAATAGATATGAATACGAACAACAATATGACCAAAATCGTCTACAAATGTTTGCAATATCATTCTTATTAATCGATTGTTGAACTTGATCTTGTACTTGATATACTGCTACTTCAGCAGCAGCACTATTATTAGACTTGGATTCATCAATAATTGATGTTGCTGTAATAGCAGCAGCATTCGATTTTGATTTTGATTTTGCATATTTTCTATATAATATAGCTGGTAATGATAAACATAACGGTACAGATGTTAATGCACCAATCAATCCAACTAAATCTTTAAAGAATGGTATTGCATTTGATACTAAATAGGAACTTATCGTAACGACTAATGTTATACATAACCAACGATGTATAGGATTATCAATAACGTTGTTATTCAATCTTATTATCAGTGATAGAAAGTTGTTATTATTATTATTATTATTATTATTGCTTCTTGCATTCCTAATTCTTCTTCTTCTTTGATGGGCTGTAATAATACCATCAATTGATTTACATAATGCTTGACTATTAATAGCATATGAAACAGCAACATGGAACCATAATAATAATCCTGCTATACGACGACTATATCCATCACCAATAGAATCAAATAAAAATGATGGTGGATCTAGCAGTACATAGTACGATTTTAGACGAGAGAGAGATACATGCGAAAGAAAAAGGAAAAGGGGATGAGAGAAATTTTTTTCAAACTATTTAGCACTTCCTCCATGCAACGCTTATTGTCCCGCGCGCTATGGGCAGAAAATTTAGCGTCTAATTGATACGTTCAACGACGAAATTTGCGAGGAGGATGAGGGAAACTTGTGACTTTAACCGTCTATTTGTGAGTAGATCTTAATATTAGCGTCGTAATACTGGCGCTAAATTTTTAGACGATAGCGCGCGTGACAATAAGCGTTGCACGGAGAAAGTACAGTAGGCAGACACAATCAAACGCAGCATACAAAACAAAATGCAATGCAATGCAAACGAGAACGAATAATATCCTCCTCATCCTTTCCCTCTCTCTCTCTCTCTATCTCTCACTCTATCTCCCTAACTTTATATATAGTATATCGCGTACAGTACAGTACGTATACTGGTATACACTTTAATTTAAATAGCATACACACGTACGTACAACGTACCTGATCCAGCTAATAGTATCACAATTATATAAACAAATCCATATAATGTCAATGAACCAGCTAATACTTTGGATCCTTGACTACGATCATTAAGTTCATTTCTGATATTCAGGAATAATTTATTGGATCCCACCGCAAAACCAATACCTGCTAATGATGAGAATTTTTGATTCCAACTACTTGAGCTCATTGTTGTTGTTGTTGTTATTATTGTATCTTCTTCTTGTTCTTCCATCATCATATCGTCCTCCTCCTCGATGGAATTATTATTTTGATTATAATGATGATGAAATAAACATTGTAGTAACACAATAAATAATGCTAGTAGAGATAGCATACTCACATGTTTCCCTATATTCGCCATTGTACGGAATTGACATAATCCAAACATCAGTATGGATGCAATGAAACTTGCTATTGGTAAACATAAAATAAAATTATTATTATATGAATTATTATTATTATTATTAGAATTATCATTCTTGTCGCCAGAAGAATCACTGTCACTGTCACTCGCACTCTCCCCAAACACAGCCATAACAGATTTACCCATAACTAATATATAATCACCTAATACTAAAAATAAATTTGTATAATATAAAATTTTCACTAATATAATATAGTATATATCTATTGATGATGAGTCGTTATCATTACTTTGATCAGAAAATACAGCCTCTGTTATATTAATAAGATCGGATGTATTTGATTTTTCAGAATTGATATCGTTCTCGTTATAGTCTTGATTATTGTGGTCATGAATCACAACAATTTCATCTTGAAATATATCATCATCGATGTTGTCGTCGTCGTCGTCGTTGTCGTCTATGTTGAGCCTTTCATTGCTCTTGCATCCGCTGCCATCATTATTGTCATCGTAGTACTCTTTGTGTTTTTTATTAACTTGATCTTCGTTTTCTTCTTGCTCTTGCTGCTCTAGCGGTAATCCTTTATACGATTGTTGTCGTCGTTGTCTTTGTCTTTTCCAATTATTACGACGTTTATTGTTGTTGTTGTTGTTTGAAAATACTTTTATACGCCTTATTGTTTTATCGACATTCGTATCTATATTCGTATTCGTATTCGTTGTGTTTGTCAGTTCAATTTCTTTTGTAGTTGTCGTCGACGTCGTTTTTGCTGTCATTATCCCGTCGTTTTCATCATCATCCCCTTGATGATCCCTTTCCTTACTATCGTTATCGTTATTGTTATCGTTATCGTTATCACCTCTCACCTCATCTTCTCCATTTTCTTCATCTTCATTTTCATTTTCATCTTCTATATTGGATGCTACTGTAGCTAATAGATTACCAGCATAATAATTAATTGGACAATTTAATATTAAAAACAATATACCAATCGAAAAACCTATTACTTTCATATCATTTGGTAACCCTAATATACCAACCCCCATACAATCTGCTGTTAATAATGCTATACCTTGTAATACTGTTAATTTACTATTACTGTCTGATACATTTAATAATTCACCACCTTGTGTGTTGTCGTTGTTGTCGTTGTTGTCGTTGTTGTCGTTGTTGTCGTTGTTGTTGACATTGTCATCATCAACGTTGACGTTGACGTTGACATTGACGTTGACATCGGGACTGCTACTTTGTACTTCACCTCCACTATTACTACGATCCATCGCCTCAACCGTCATCATATTTTACGCTCACGCTCACGCTGTTTGTTCTCTGCTAAGAACTTTCTGCTTTAGTAACTACTGTACTGTACTATTACTCGCACTACTACGTTTTTGTCAGTCCTCTCCTATTATCTAATCTAATCTAATAGTCGCTTACTATAGAGCGAGATTGATACTGTAAGATAACGAGGCAGACCCGATACTGGTAACTTGTAGTACCGATGCGATATACTGTACAACGATACAGTACTGTACTGTGCGAATTGACGATATGACAATAAGGCAAACATGCATAGATTACCTACTCCTTGTAGTTGCCATTCTAGTACAACAAAAGTCTGGTTGCTTATGTTGAGTTGGTTGCTTCTTCACATAAATTTTGTGTTAATGTGTGTATTGGTGTCAACAGAAAATAAATCATTTAATCGTATCTTTTTTATACAGTACTAGTTGTGGGAGAGCGATCGACTGCCCACTAAAAGCTGTTTTTCGGGGGGCAAAAAATTAAAAAGGCATCATTGTTCCGATACAGGGACTCGAACTAACAGGGACTCGAACTCGACCCTAGGTTCGAGTCCCTGTATCGGAACATGATGCTTTTTACTTTTTCGCGCCCCGAAAATATTCTGGAACGCCACATTTGACATTTCGTTTTTCCGTTTTTGTACTTATTATATTGTTTTTGTATTTTTACTGTCTTCGTCGTTGCCGCGATCATTGTTCTTTGTTACCTAACAACGAGCGGCATTGGCGATCGTTCTCATTAAAAAAAACTTACCGATACATTCTTTTCATCTTCTTCATCTCATCTCGCAACCGCACGTACTTGCGAGCATTAATAGATCGGCATTGTTACTTTCCAACGAAAGAAAGGAAAGACAAAAAAAAACTACTCCCCAATTTTTTGCTTCCTGAAACGGTATATCGTAGTCGTCAGGGTTGGACCGCCATATGATTCCTCGGAATTTCGAACGGTATCGTCGTCGACGGTGGTACCAGATTTACCTTCTGCGTTTTCAACGGCATAGTTTCCTCGGCCATCATGAACGTCGGATACCTTACCTCGAAAACGTCCGCGAAAGAAATGGATTTACGGTTTTTCGGTAACGACACCCACCCCCCAAAAAAGATTCAAAAGCACGAGTGAACGAACGAACGAACGAACTAACGTTACAAACGTAACAAATAGACGAACTAACGTACGTAGTATGCACACCACACAACACACACACACACAATAATTGGAAGTAAGTACTTAGTTTTACATCAAAACAAATATCTTTGTTACATTCGAATATGAATGGTACTTTTTCTTTAGGCCACTAAAAAATTTCAAGAAAGGTAGTTAAATAGTTATAATCTACAATACAGTACAGTAAGTTATGTATTACTTTCCTCGTTAATATATTATGTATATCCTATTAGAACTGATAATATATAAAATAAAATATAAAACTGTACAACATCAAAAACACTCCTAATCTTTAGAATAGCCCGTCTCGGTAGTAATCACAACAAATAATCATCAACCTCCGATATAATGTAGGTGGTTAGCGTACTTGCCTTTTACGCAGGAGCAATGATAAGGATGACCATGACAATGATAACAATAACAATCGGATATTCGCTGCTGAAGATCACAACGATGAGGAAGTCGTATCTAATAATAATAGAAATAGTAATAGAATAATAAAAGGAGGATCATCGTGAAGATTTTCTTTTTGTCCGTCCTGGGTGGAATAGAGTGACGACTCACTCCATCTATCAAATTTCATAGATCGTTACTAGTGCCAAGACAACTGATAGATTAGTAGAAATTGATACATCATCCAAATGGTTTGCAAGTGTTGTCTACCGTTTGTGACGCCGTAAACGCTAGTTCGTTCGTAGCTCGAGATTGATTACTCGGTGACAATGAGCATGATTATTACGTCTATTACGTCTACTACGTCTACGTCTACTATTATGTCCACGTCTATTATTATGACCACGTCTATTACTCGAGCCATGGGCTAAGAGTTTCGGAAGGATTTAAACTAGATATTTATACTATTATTAGTACTATGTCTACGTCTATTACGTCTACGTCTAAATTATTGTCCTCTTCATCATCAACTAATGATGATGATAAACGGCTACTTGCAATACGTTAATCAAATATTTATTTATAACAACGTCAATAATAGTAATTGTGATTTGTGGATGTCATGGTCACCATTTTATTTATGTGGATTAAAAGCGTATCTAATAAAACGGAAAACAATGAAACGAATATATCACCACTCGGATCACCACTCGAATCACCAATCGGATTGGATCTGGAATCAAGACTAGCTGGGAGTAGTTGTGAAGATAAGGGTGTTATTACCTAAAGTGTAGGGTTAGTTTGTCCAATCTCGCTTGGAATACTACCAGTAAAAGTATTGTTACCTAATGCATTTGGTGAAAAATGCAAGAAGTATCAAAATGGCACTGTGAGAAAACAACAGAAATAACAGTAAATGGAAGCAGAAAGATACTTAATACAATTACGTACCGAAATAAAGATAGGTAAGGGAGGTCATCAGTCCAATCCCACTTGGAATGGAGCCAGTAAAACCATTGCCATCTAATGCATTTGGTGATAAATGTGAGAAGTATAAAAATGGCATTGTGAGAAAACAACAGAAATAGCAGTAAATGGAACCAGAGAAATCCTCAATTTAATTACGTACCCAGAGAAAGATTTTCAAGGGAGGTCATCAGTCCAATCTCGCTTGGAATACTACCAGTAAAAGCATTGTCATCTAATGCATTTGGTTAAAAAAAATGTAAGAAGTATCAAAATGGCATGATGAGAAAACAAAACAAAAAAAGTTAAATGGCAGCAGAAAAATACTCGATACAATTACTCACTCAACTCAAGATAGGCAAGGGAGGTCATCAGTCCAATCTCACTTGGAATGGAGCCAGTAAAACCATTGCCATCTAATGCATTTGGTGATAGATGTGAGAAGTATAAAAATGGCATTGTGAGAAAACATCAGATGTAACAGTAAATGGAAGCAGAAAAATACTCAGTTCAATTACTTACTCAACTCAAGAGATACAAGTGAGGTCATCAGTCCAATCTCGCTTGGAATACTACCAGTAAAAGCATTGCCATCTAATGCATTTGGTGATAAAATGTGAGAAGTACAGAAATGGCATTGTGAGAAAACAACAAATATAACAGTAAATGGAAGCAGAATAATAATTAATTCAATTACGTACTCAAATAAAGATTTTCAAAAGAGGTCATCAATCCAATCTCACTTGGAATGGAGCCAGCTAGATTATTGCGACCTAATGCATTCAGTGATAAAATGTGAGAGGTATAAAAATGGCACTGTGAGAAAACAACAGATGTAATACCAAAGTAAATGGAAGCAGAAAAATGCTCAATTCAATTACTTACTCAAATAAAGAGTTCTAAGTGAGGTCATCAGTCCAATCTCGCTTGGAATACTACCAGTTAAAGTATTGTCACCTAATGCATTTGGTGAAAATATGTAAGAAGTATCAAAATGGCATGATGAGAAAACAAAACAAAAAAAGTTAAATGGCAGCAGAAAAATACTCAATACAATTACTCACTCAACTCAAGAAAGTCAAGGGAGGTCATCAGTCCAATCTCACTTGGAATGGAACCATTAAGATCACTACCAACTAATGCATTTGGTGGTAAAATGTGAGAAGTATGAAAAGGCATGGTGAGGAAACAACAGATATAACATTAAATGAAAGTAGAAATATTATCAATTCAATTACTTACTCAAAGTTAGAGTTATAAGTGAGGTCATCAGTCCAATCTCGCTTGGAATACTACCAGTAAAAGCACTGGAAACTAATGCATTTGGTGATTAAAAGTAGGTAGTATCAAAATGGAATAGTGAGAAAACAATAAGAATAAAAGTAAATGGCGGCAGAAAAATACTTAATTCAATTACTTACCCAAAAGAAGAAAATCAAGTGAAGTCATCAGTCCAATCTCACTGGGAATGGAACCAGTAAAAGCATTGCCATCTAATGCATTTGGTTGTAAAATGTGAGAAGTATAAAAATGGCATTGTGAGGAAACAATAGATGTAATAGTAAATGGAAACAGAAATATACTCAATTCAATTACTTACCTAACTCAAGAGTTGTAAGTGAGGTCATCAGTCCAATCTCGCTTGGAATACTACCAGTAAAAGTATTACCACCTAATGCATTTGGTGAAAAAAAATTTAGAAGTATCAAAATGGCATGATGAGAAAACAAAACAAAAAAAGTTAAATGGCAGCAGAAAAATACTCAATACAATTACTCACTCAACTCAAGATAGTCAAGGGAGGTCATCAGTCCAATCTCACTTGGAATGGAGCCAGTAAAACCATTTCCATCTAATGCATTTGGTGATAAATGTGAGAAGTATAAAAATGAAATTGTGAGAAAACAACAGATGTAATGCCACAGTAAATGGAAGCAGAAAAATACTCAATTCAATTACTTACACGAAGGTAGAATTATAAGTGAGGTCATCAGCCCAATCTCGCTTGGAATACTACCAGTAAAACCACTGAGAACTAATGCATTTGGTGAATATGTAAGAAGTATCAAAATGGCATTGTGAGAAAACAACAGAAATAACAGTAAATGGAAGCAGAAAAATACTCAATTCAATTACGTACCCAAAGAAAGATTTTCAAGGGAGGTCATCAGTCCAATCTCACTGGGAATGGAACCAGTAAAATCATTGCCATCTAATGCATTTGGTTGTAAAATGTGAGAAGTAAAAAGATGGCATTGTGAGGAGACAATAGATGTAACAGTAAATGGAAGCAGAAAAATACTCAATTCAATTACTTACTCAACTCAAGAGTTGTAAGTGAGGTCATCAGTCCAATCTCACTTGGAATACTACCAGTAAGATTATTGTAATCTAATGCATTTGGTGAAAAAATGTGAGAAGTATAAAAATGGTATGAGAACATAATATACAAGATATTGAAATTGAATAGCACAATAATTCATTGATCACTTACTCATATCTAAACTTATTACAGTTCCTTCATCACATATGATGCTGGGCCAAACACATTGTCTTGTTGTACTATTCAATGTGTAATCAGGAGAGTTGTAGGCAGCAAAGTAAATTACAGCTAATGCATATCTTTCAAGAAAAAAAGGATCCTCACACATCGAGTTCTCTGATTCATCATTCATTAACCAATTAATTGCTTTTGCTGTTGGGTCATAATCAATACCAGTATAAACAGTTGATCTATCAATATAATCAGAAAGCTTATCAAAATAACATTCTGGTATCCTTTTAAAGACATAAGTACTTTCTTTAGCACTAGAAGACTGAGCAACCACAATTGAATTGCTTTCAGTAGATATTTTGTCTTCATGTAAAATTGTATAGTCTGCATACCAAATTGGATCACAATCACTACCATCATTTCTAATAGTCATGATACAATTAGCACCATCACTAACCATAATTGTTTCTGTTTGATTTTCCATGGACTTGTCTATATAAATGTTCAAAACATTACTTCCATCACAGTCAATGAATAGTAATGGCTTTATTGGATCCCTTCTTAGCCTCCCTATTTCATAGGAGTTATCATCAATGCTATTCCAAAGAATATCATTAATAGTTGAACTTTTATCAAATCCATCTGGAATAAGTGTAATAAGATAATCATCGTCTTGGAATTGAGGTTCAAAACTGGATAAAATATTATCAAGACGAATAGTTATAGCGACCATATTAGGATCTGTACAGTCTGGAAAACCATTTCCAGTAGCATTAGTTGTACCAAAGGCATTCTTGAGTGATCCAATTCCACAATTGGGTCTAGAACAAGTAGCAGCACAACAATCTCCACCATCATATTGAAAGTCAAACTTATTGAAAACTGGATCACAATTTCCATCACCAATAAAGGATGAACAAGTGTTTTCATTCAATTCAGTATCACCACCATTTTCTTTAGTAAAGTACACATCAAGAGGTGTGTTACTAGAAGAATACCATGTTTCACCAAACATTGTTGCAACATCAAATGTATCTGTTTTTGAAGACTGTGCTAGTGCATTGTTATTTTCACTGAAATCACAAGCATTAGTGATATCACCCTTGAAGAGAATCCAGCGACGATCATCAATACAATATCTAAATTTAGCACTTTCAGCATTGTTTCCAGAACCTTCATATAACTTTCTTCTAAATCCTTCCTTCCTATCAATGGCAGTTTCATTCTTCTTGTAGCAGCCATTGTATACCTGTAGTCCTTGTTCCTTGTCTTGAAATTGAACCCTAAATATTTTGGTGACCCATTGATCATTACTTTCTTGAAGAAAAATCATAAAGCATATCATTGAAAACAATATCACACCAACGGGGATGATAGTACACAAATATCGAACATGCTTGGATCTCCTGTAAATGCATCTGGGAAGTGGTAGCTTCTCAATGCGTTTTGCTTCCTCTTCAAACTTTGGTCCATACTTTCCCCACTTAATAATTTCAAATCCAACATTATCAAGAGTTGAAATAAAATTGATTGCTGTGAAATTTAAGATGATTTCAATTGTAGTGGATGAAGTGACGATTAGTAAGAGTGTTACAGTTATTGCCAAAATACCCTGAGTTAAACGTAGAATAGAAGCAAATACCATGCACCCAAGCTTGTCATCACTTGTTGCCTGATTAAAACGTGGAAACAATTCCACAGCTGTAACAACGTCAAGCACAGTTGAATCTGCAAAAATAATATAGGACAATATAGCTGTAATTTGGGTAGCTCTAACTAGAGGACTAACATGTGATGGAACAAATTGTGCAAGTCTTGCTAAAATAGACCCTCTTCCTCCATCAGGATTATCCCCGTCACCATTACTGGACCAGTCCGGATGGATTACACTAAGTACCATCAGTACAAGGAATGTCATCTGGAACAGGTACACCATCAAACCGTATGAAAAATAACCAGGATTCCCAACAGGACCATGAAGAGATAAAAGTGAGTAGGTATCTGCAGGATACGGCTTGCTACTGAAAGTGCTACTACTACCATCATTTTCAACAATAACAAAGTCATCTTCGTTATTAAGTAGTACTGGTTGTTCTGCAGCATTCTTGTTGCTCCCTCCATTGTCGTCTTGTCCTTCTTCTGATATACTGTCAGAAAAATGGACTATTTCTTCATTATTGTTTAAATTTGATACCAATATATTGTTATTACTTTTGCCGATGATAGTGCTACTGCTACCGTTATTGGTATTGATTTTACAATCTACTGCGTTTTTGTTACCGGGTGGTAATACTAATACTGCAACTTCCTTATTGTTACACCCTACTCCTCCTTTTTCTTCTTTTACTTCTCCTTTATCTTTTGGTTTAACGCTGGAAGGATTAGCTCCTCCAGTATCTTTATTTGCATTACTTGACAACTTCTTTTTCTTCTTCTTTTTTGCAACTGTTGAGGACGATTCCAAGGCCAAGATTATGCCGTTATCGTTGTTCTTGCTGTTGTAGTCTTCAGAGGCAAAAACAACAGAAACATCAATCAATTTGTTCCTCTTACTTTCGTCACTATTGGATGTACTATAATCATCAGTTGCAATGAAAGCACTGTTGTTATTGCTTTCAGTATGTGCTACATGATTACTATTATTGTTTTCATCATCATCAATTCCACTAATTCCAATAGTGCTACCATCAATATAGTCGTTTTTATCTTGAGGGAGACTCATTGTTGATGCTGATATAAATAAGACGCTTGTTCGCGGCAAAAGTTGGTGGTATCTTGATGATACGAGCGCGCGCGTGTGTGTGTGTGTGTGTGTTTGTGTATATATGTTTGTGAAGGAGAGAGAAGGAAGAGAGCGAGTAGATATTTAGTGAGAGCGATTTAAAAAATGACAACGACAACGGCAATGACAGCGAGAACGAAGACGAAGACGTCATAATAATAATGATGTGTACAGTACGTAGTGACAAATAATTTAGAGAAATTGATATTGTTTGTTGTTGTTGGTTGTTGTTGGTTGTTGTTGTTGATGGTGCAACATATATATTTGTATGATTTTAGTGGTGGATGTTGTTTCGTTTCGTTTCGTTTCGTTACGTTTCGTTTCGTTTCGTTTCGTCGATCACGCAAACAGGTAACGTATAATTGGTCTCGTCGGTGTCGGATCGGTGTCGGCGCATCGTACTGTGTATAATAGTTAGTTCGTCCGCTTAATTATATAAATGCTTTTTTTTCTTTTGCTACTTTCGTTTTTTTTGGTTTTGCTTTTTTTTAAATTGTTGCTTTTTATGACTGCGTATTATATACGATTACGATTACGATTACGTTTACGATATACGCTTTTAGCAATATTTTTGAATGTAGGCGGGAGGCCGACAATTTTTATAATAAATGTATTGTTGTTATTGTTATTGTTATTGTTATCTGTACCGTGTCGTGTCGTGAAGTACAGTTGCGAGTCGAGGACGACGAGTCGTCAGCGGTCATACCATGTCATGTCGTCATGTCATGTTCATTCATATGGATTGAAGGTGCATGTCATGTCAACTCACGTACTGTACTGTACTGTACTGTACTGTACACTTGATTTGAAACAATCCATAATATAGACTTGACTTTGACTTTGACTTTGACCTGACTTTGACTTGACTCATTCATACAATGCAATGCACGCAATGACTTGAGTTGTTGCATTAACTTGAAGGGATGAGATGTGATATCATATCGTATCGTATCGTCGTCCAAAATTCATACCAAATCATTCATTCATTCATGTTTATATTATATTATATTATACTATATTATATATTAGTTGAATCAAGTCCAATCCTTAATTGTTGTTCTTGTTGATTGGCATTATTATCATTATCATTATCATTATTATTATCAGCATTACCACTACTATTATCATTATCATTATCATTAGCAGTATCATTATCGTGTACGTCATCGTGATCGTGTACGCCGACATATAATAGTCCAGGAAAACAAACACACATATCATTCAACACAAATACAAATACAAATACAAATACAAATACAAATACAAATACAGTTTTATAATTATAATCTGGTTTAGTTCCTTACATTTTTTTAAACGATATTATCGATGTCCAGGTGTTGGTGCGTTGCGTTATACAACTGCCACTGTACTGTACTATTTATCAAGTTCTCTGTTATCTTTCTTCTTTCTTTGTTACAAGAATGTGAGTTACTTCAAACGGCAATGATCGTACTTGTAAATTAGTGTGTTTGGTGTTGGTTCGGTGGATTTGATTTGTTTTGATTTGATTTGATTCGATGATCTCTGCTATTAAAGATCACGACCAAAGTTATAGCGTCGTCGTACTACTCTACTGTAGTATGTCATAGCAAATACAAAATGAAAATTTTAAATTTCTTCTCAATTCGATTTCTAATGCACCACCGTTGAAGTCAAAGAATTTTCTTTTACGCCAACGGTGGTTTGTCGTCGAAAAATGATGATACAAGGGCCTTCCATTACATTTCGCGCGCCCATGTAATTTTGGTGACGCGTGCTAATTTTCCTAAGTAAAAATTGAAGAGTCAAAAGAAAAAGCATCCTCATTATGTTCCGATCTCTACAGGGACTCGAACCTCAGCCTTATTACAGTCCCCGTATCATTACGCGCTAAATTTTCAGCCGATAGCGCGCGTAAAGTTAGAGGGGTGCACGGAGGAAGTACAGTAGTGTCGTCAATACAGTAGAGCGAAAATAAATCATTCAATCGTATCTTTTTTTTAAAAGAAACAGCTGGAGGGCTGTATGGACACCACTAAAACACAGCATCGATGAAGATGAAAAAGCCTAATGGAGAATAGTGTATAAATAATGATCTCGAAAATGCTGAAGTCTTCAAGACTTTCTACCTCAAACTTTATAACAATCATGAAGGAACAAAATACGATGGAACAATAATGAATAAAATAGACAAACAACCTGAAAACTCTTTACTAGGATTCCAACTTAATGCCTGGGCTAGGTAGTATTGTGTGGTTGACGTACCACCAAACCGAAACAATTCCCAAAAAATTCTATTCGTATCAAAGCAGGAACGTGCCCTATGTAGATGATGCAGCATATGTGTTTCTGTCACAGAAAGGCATTGAAGATGCCTCAAAGCTCATCATATCACACTTCACTTGATTTAGATTAACAGTCCACTGTGGTGATATGAGGAATGATGGTAGCTCAAAAACAGAAGCAATGTATATCCCCCCACCAGGAAAGACAGCAACAACAATATAGACACAGCACTATCTTTACCCCATCATTGAAAGATGATCTGGACATCCAACGCCGCATCAACCAAGCAAATGGAGCTTTTGCTATGATAAAACGTGTATTATGCAGTAAAGATATACCAGCAAAACTACGTTTTCAACTATACAATGTTACAGTAACCAACATTCTCTTATGGGGATGTGAAAGCACTAATAGAAGAACTACGGAGGAAGCTTGAAGTCTGCCACTACAGATTTCTAAGAAAAATGGTAGGTATCACAATCTATAACGTAAAAGACAATCATATCTCAAACGAACAAGTTAGAGAGGAATTTAACAATTGCTACACGTTCCATCAATCACTGGAACTGCGAAGAGCACAATGGCTGGAAAAACTAGCACTAATGAATTGTAATAGAGGAACAAAAAACGCACTGCGTTAATGGATTTATAATAAATCAAGAAAACAAGGCGTCAACATAACAGCAACACATCAGAACTAGCTTATGCATTACACTTACAGACAGCTTGCAATTTGAATCAGACAAAATGAATGACTGGATGTCAGAAGCAAAATTAGAACCAAAAAAATGGGCTAAACAAATCAAAACAGCTCTGAACCTGGTACCTAAAACGTATGGACCTCTAAAACCCAGAAGATGGTAGACCCAGGAGCATAGGTAGGCTAGTAAAAGTAGATTAAACAAAAGAAGACATACTTAATAATATAAATATCTAATTTATGCGTCTCATAAGAACTAAACTACGTTTAAGTGTCAACCTGCATCTATACATGCAGCAAAGGTCCCCTTAGGGGTGAAGACCGTGTCTAGTGTCAAATTACAGACAGGTGGCGTTACACGACCAACAGTCCTCTGCGAAGAGGAACTGTTACTATACTTACTCTGTAACATTGTTCAGAGTGAAAAAAAAAAAAAAAAAAAAAAAAATATTCTTAAACATGCATCACCTCTCTCTCTCTCTCAAGCAAAAAGGATCATCTTCCGATACAGGGACTCGAACCCTGGTATCCTGCGTGAAAGGCAAGTATGCTAACCACCTACATCATATCGGAATTAGTGATCATTTGATGCGCTAAGAAGCGAAACGGGCATTAATAAAGTTATTTTGAGTCGTGCGCTTAAATAATATTTTGAGTCGTGTATATTTCAAAACGTATACGTTCTAGCTCTTTGAAGGTGTAATTACAGTAATTCAAAAAAAGGATCTACTGTAGTAGGTTTATTCAGTTTGAGTTGCATCGTGCATTCTTATCTATAAATGAATACGGTAATAGTAAGTTATGTATAAAAAATTCAATGGAAGGTGTTTTAATTGTTCTTTTGAAAAGAGAGCGTAATAAAAGACCAATGTGACGAAAACATTAAATGGTAGGCATTGGCCAGTTCAAGTGAGAACTCTCCCACCCTCCCTCCCTCCCTCCCTCGTGACTAGCCCGCTTGGTTAACAATTGGTTAACAAGA
Organism: Fragilariopsis cylindrus CCMP1102; assembly: GCA_900095095.1. Classification (NCBI taxonomy): domain Eukaryota; phylum Bacillariophyta; class Bacillariophyceae; order Bacillariales; family Bacillariaceae; genus Fragilariopsis; species Fragilariopsis cylindrus. The sequence goes on from FMBT01000341.1 coordinate 66,968, forward strand.
ATAGACTCGACTTGGTCGTCGAGGTCTACATGCCAACATGGACGTATATAGCCACACCGACGATCGGGGAGACTAAAAGAACCACAACACAGATAATCACAATAATCCAATAGCGTGAGAAGACGTCTGCATAAGTCGACGAATTTTGGATTTCAGTACAATTACTTTCTTGCTTCGAAGACGAAGAATGCTCGTGCGTAGACTCGGCAGAGGTTTTGCTGCTCACCTTATCTATTTCATCCTTCTGGTCCTGATCTTGTTCATATTGCTGCTGGCTGCTGCTGTTGATGTTGCATTTCTAGATCATTGAAGCAATCATATACAGGAGATAGATATGAATCACAGTCTTCTACCCAAACTGTAGAGAACGTTTGATTGAGTTCCAAGTGACCGCCGGTTTAGTTCTATCACCATCGGCTGATGTCGATTTTGGTTTTGATCTTGCTTGCTTGAATCCATCACATTCTTTAAATACAACGGATTCTTCTCCTCCTCCCCATATGGTAGAAAAAGTTGGAGTAGCTACACTATCGTCATTGTTGATACCAACTTTATCATTATCATTATTATTCATTATCATCGCCGTCACGATCAGAATACTACGTTCTCGAAAAATACTGTTAATATTTGAACTATTCCTGTTTTTATTATTGTTATAATTGCCATCATCCGAGTTACTACCATAGTCTTGTCGTGGTCGGATAACAAAAGGAATCATGGGAGTGGCATTACTATTTATTATCACCACTTAGCATTGTCGTCGATTGGAATGTCTTGTTGCGTTTTTTATTCATTACCATCATAGCTTGTTGTTCTGCTCCCAAAAGACCAATAGAACTAACATCATCATTCCATTTATTCGTTAATGAATATTCTTCGGCATCATCTTGTTGTTGGTAGCATATCTCTCCTCCTCTTCAACGTTGTCGTTCCCTTGTTGTTCGAGTTCTGCTTTACACTATTGTGGTTCAATAAGTAGCATAACGGTGGTGTCTTTACAGAACCATCAAAAGAAAGGGGGGCGTATCGGTGTCATAACCTGATACTTCTTCATTTGATTCTGCTGCATCAAAATCATCAACATTGAGGATTCTGTATACATCAACAGCAGCAGCTGTAGTAGTAGTAGTGGTAGGTCGATGTTGCCGTTTTTGTTGTGGTCGTTCGGCAAAACAAAATCCAACAGAACTCATATCATCCCATTTCGATTCCTGTTTTGGATCAACCTTGATGAACAATTTACCTGATATATTCGTTATCTCAGAAATAACTGATTGCGTCCCATCACCATTACCATCACCACTATTATTATCCTCATCACCACCACGATAAGTATTATTATTGATATTGTTGTTACTACGTGTACGCGTCGTCACCTGTATAACGTGACCATAATGGCTTGGACAGTCAACGTTGTTACTGACCAAAATCGAGGATGATTCTTTTCCTCTTCGATAGGTGATCCACCTGAACGTGCCCTATTATTAGCACCATCAATTGCAGCACGCAATCGTAATGCTCGTAGATGACGAGCCTTCGATGCCAAGGAGGAGTAAGAAGGTTCGTTGTGATGCGTTCATCGCCCCTTTTGGTTTCTTGTTCTTCTTGTTTCCCGTCTACATTGTTTCTATTGGTTTCCTGTTGTTGTCGCTGCTGTTCACTTGATGGTGGGGTTACGACCGGAGTCGGTAATGGCGACGAGGGAGGTGCGATAACAACAGCACTTGTATTTGAATGGGAGAAGACTAGCACTTGAGATCGTAGCGGCAGTATTCGGGAAACCGGTTGGATATCCAAATGTATCAAGGCTACTAGAAGTAACCTTACTTGCCATATCATCGTCTTCGCCGACGAGATCTATTTCCTCCGATGTTGCTGCTGCTGCTTTTGCTGTTACGGGAAGGTTGATATTATATAATTCATTTACGTAGCCAGTACGAGACGATTCACCAGACATGATGTATTTATTATTAGCAGTTAAGCTTGCTGATGTTGTTACACTGCCCCATACTATTATGATTCATCTTTCTATGTTGTGAACCAGATTTCCATACTAAAAATTCATCTTCGTGTTCCTTCCAAATCATATCAAAATTTTCACTACGCTCATAGATTATATTATCCATACTGATTAGACTACTACCGTCGGTAACGTCGGTGCCGTCTTCAGAAGGAGGAGGAGGTTTATTAGGAGTAATGACGGGCAGACCATCATTTACTACGTCTTCGTTATTGACCGGTACTGTCGGATCCTTAGGAGGAGGAGGAGGTTTATTAGGAGTAATGACGGTCGGTACGGTGGTGTCAAAAGTTTCGAAAGAAATAATAACACTTTCATCATTACCAACTGTGCTATCACCATCAGTAATAATACTATCGTCTAAGTCGACAGGACCACTACTTCCAATACGTCTCGTTGTTGGGCTGGTTACGCTTTCGTCGTCCGTACTATCATCGACGCTATCATCTAAGTCAACGGGGCCACTTGTACGTCCACCAACTCGACGTTCTTCTTGTCCGATAGAGCTGTTTCTTGATGTAGTAGTATGGAATGATTCGTTGTATTTGTCTTTGTCTTTAAAGATATTGTTACCACCAAAACTATAGTCATCCATCAAATCAATATCTTGTAGATGATCCAAAGGCGGATCATAAAAAAGTGCTTCATTATGCTCAGGGATTTGTAGTAACAGATTACTAATCACATCATTCATTTGACGATTCGAGAGGAGTGGTGGTGTCGCAATAGCAATAGATGATGGTCCTCTTACTACTGTCTTCATCTTCGTCTGATAGGGTTGATGTTGTTGTTGTAGTTGTTGATATTGACGTGCCTTACGAACTTTTTTTAAATCGTGTACAGTCATATGACGATGACGACCCGAACCATTATTACTCTACTGCTTAGTTTCTTATTTTCTGCTTCTTCGTGTTTTCGAAGATTGTGGTGGCGGCGATGGTGATAGTCTGCACTGCTCCTGCTGCTGCTGCGGCTGGTGCCTACCACATTTCGATTATTTCTTTGGGATGATAAGGAAATCATGACTTGATGGATGGGGTGACGAGTACTGTGACGCAAGATTCAAGATATAAGATGCAAAATGAGGTGAGAAAGAGGGACGGGTCTATACTTCGATGTTGGCGACTGTTCATGGGTGAATCGTTGAAAAAAAGAAGAAGACCTACCTTTTCTGCGAGATTTCTATAAAAAGTAAGAATGAGAATAATGGTATGTGTGCGTTCTCTCTGTTAGATCGAGAGAAGATCGCCTTCTCGTATTTATGGTGTCAATACCGTATTTTGTTCCAGTGACGGCTCTGCTAGTAGTCTAAAGAACAAGAAAACATCACAAGAAATGAGAAGGATAGGAATCGGTTAATGTTGATAGTGGGGTACTGGTATGCTTTTACGCATCTTTGATGCGTGACACAAACCAAAAAAAATCAGGCATGTATGACTTCAATTCCGACGTGATCGGATAAACTGAAAGATCAACACGACAAAATGGCTTATGTAAAATCAACAAATGAGATGAGGCATATATCCAAATGTGTCTAAGCGGGGATTAATTTCCAAATTTGATCGTAAAAACGAAATCGCCTCATAATAACAAGTTAATGAAGCTAGTCGTCGACATACAACATGCCAACAACCAATCCGTGACATACCAATCGACAAGATCAACCAGACGATCGATGTATAACTATGGAAAAGATAAGCGTGGCTATAGTTGAAAATCAAAGTCCCAGAACATGATATATCAATACAAGATCTTTCCTATTGGTGTATTCCCGGTTCTTGTGTTCTTTTTTTTGATGCCTCAGCTCTTCGCTTCTTTACTTTCTCGAAAAGCAATAACGCCTTAGAATTTCGTCTATTTGCTCTGGTATCATACCACAGTATTTTAGCTGAATTGTGTTGAAAGTCGAGAATTTGTTAAGAAGAACATTTTCCTTCTTTTTTAGACAAACAAAAGCAAATCATAACAAACCTCCATTATGCGGTTGCTACTAGTGATCTGGATCCTCGCAGTGTCGTTGACGGCAACGACAGCAGCAGCAGCAGTAGATGTAGATGCTTCCATAACGTCTTCCGCATCTAATGCTGCGACAATGATCAATGTTGAATCCATTATTGCGGATGGCGAAGCCGAAGAAAAAGAAGAACCCAAGAAGAAAACACCACCGAACGAGATTGTACGACATCGAATCGGACGACGACGTAAAACACCTTTAATGGATGTAATTGAGACTGATACTAATGATATCAATAATCGAAAGGAGATTGTTCGTCCTAAAAAGGAAAACTTTGCCTCCGGTACATCAATCTTCCTCGACATACAGAAGGATATTGGTAGTCAGCATGATGATGACGATGATAAAAAGAAACAGAACATTTGAGTGATAATCGTGATACTATTGGTCAATTAGTAGTAGTACATGATGACAACAACAACAACGAGTATTATTATCCAGTGGTAGGAAAATTTAACGATAAAATAAAGAAGAATCAAATGGATGTTGCTGCAGCAAATGAAGAAGAAGTATCAGCAGTAATGATGAGAATGATGCTTGAAGAGAGTAGTGTCAGCGGAACTCTTAGTATGGAACTAAGATTAGCTGATTTTAGTCTAAGCATGGATTTGGATACGGATGATTCAATCAAAGTCGAACCCCTACCCTAACCCTACCTGCTTCGTCTACGTCGGATGCGGACGGCGTGATGGAACCAGCGTTAGTAAGTTATTCCGTATTATTTATCTGTTGTTGAAAGATTTTGTATGTGTGTTTTTTTGTTGTGTGTAAAAATAAGAAAATTTCCCATGCATATCACCTCATAATCCTACTATGTCAATTACATCTACTTACCCTTTCAATCCTTCTCTCTCTCTCTCTCTCTCTCAAACTTTTAGGATCTTGCTGACGAAGAAGCGGGGAAAGATGGTGTAACCACCATCACCATAGACCCGAGCTCTCCTGCAGCTGCACCCATCATCATCAGGATCAGTTGATAATTCAAATGGATTGTCTCCGTCGTCTGAAGCATCAGAACCCTCGTCACCCACTGGAACTAATGCAAATGGAGATAATGCTTCAGACGATCCGAAGTCTCCTGCATCGGACCCTGCAGCTTCACCATCTGAGGGTCTGGTACCAACAGATACAGTGACGATTAACGAAGGACCAGCGACTACGACGACTGATGGTACAACAATTGGGCTGCAACCACCATCAATCGAAACTTTGGCTCCTACCCCTGTCATTGGTATTGGTGTATCCACTGATGGTGGCCCGACGACTGATGGTGACCGGACGATTGATGGGGATGCGAGTGCATCAAGAAGAACAATCGGAACGGCTTATTACCATCCTCTATTGGTGAATATTATAGGTACAATCATCACACTAGGAGTATTCTATCTGTTCTAGCATGTACGGGTATGTAGTGGAGTTGATGAGAATAGACAGACACCACCACCACAACCGCATTCTTTATTCAAACTCTCAATTATTTAAGTAAGGACTATACACTAATCTTCCAAACTTTATCATAATTCATGTGTAAATTTGTAATCAGAAAGAAAGACACATATAAATATAAAAACTTTCCTATTTGTTGTTAGTTGATTCATACTATTCTTATGCTATAGCAGGTGAAGCTTCACCACCACCAACACTATTAGCCTCGTTATTGTTGACGTTATTATCATTCCTTCGAAATGAGTTCATCCTTCTTCTGAAGGAACCATATATGAATGAAAATGACTTAAAGAAGAAGATTTTTCTTACAATTCGTTGAGTTGGTACTAATGTGGAAATAAAACTAAACGAATTAATTCGCTAACACCACGAAATGGTCGTAGTACAGGATCTTCTTCACCATCTTCTACTGAATATTCTAATGCTAATGTTGATGCTGCCTGGACGGCAGCTTCCGCATCAACTTCACATCGTGCCTTACTAACAGATGCAGCTGCTGCAAATAATGTAGAAAATATAGGAAAGAAGCAACAATGGCCATTTCTGCTGACAATGATGCAAATGTTCCTGTGGCACTTAACGTTTCCAAGAATGGTAATTCCACAATAGCAGCTGTTGCTGCTGCACATAATCCAGACAATGCGGATGTGAATGGCAATATAGCTGCGGATCGTGCACCTTGATTTGCATATGTTCACATACAGCGGCACTTCGTGCTTTAATCGCAACAGCATCAGTGGCACGTGCTAAACAGAATTCACAATCCGCTAACAGGTATGCAGTTTGTGCAGCTGCTAATGCTGTAATAATAACACCCTTGGTTGCTAATGCTGCACCGGGTACGATACTACCTAAATTGGTGCAGGCAATACACAAAAAATAAAGGATCTCCATTTTTTCGATAGGATTCTGTTTTACTTGTCACTTGTTCCGATGTTGATTTCCATGTCCGGCCCACTAAACCACTTTTTGCAAATCGACGATTGCCAACGGAGGTTGCTCGATCACAAAATACTTTTGTTCCTGTAATGCTAAGGAACAAACTGCTGCACTTAACACACTAATTAATGGACATGCTAGGTACAATTCATTATACAGTAGTGATGTTGGTGAGGATGCTGACATATGTTCCAATACTAATGGCACTAGTAATGAAAATGTGGTTGCTGTTGCCGATACACCCACACATAATGGTGTAATTGCTTTGGCACGTTCGCATTCGCTAAAAACCCTTCCGCCTCACTGGCACAACATATAGTTGCAGCAGCAACTTCTTTCCCATCGGCAACAGCAACTCGACCAACATATTCTGCACCAATCCCAATTGCAGCAGAAACTTTGTGGGTGGTAAATTTATTATTATTATTATTAATTTTTGAATACAGTAGTAGTAGTAAGAAGAAAGAGAAACAGAAAACGAAAATAAATGTAAGAGAAAAGGAGATGAGTAACAAAACAAAGCAAAAAACAAATAAAACTCTTTTGTGATTTATTGGACCGCAAAAAAATACACGGAAAGGAGTTGGTAGTAAAATACTTACATGCTGCGCTGTGGGTGGTAATACTTCGCCAATTGTCCACCGAATATCCAGGGACTGCGGAGGCGGCGGTGACACTAAACTTAATAAGATTAATTCTAATACTGTCAATTGTGGTCGTGGCCTGCTAAATTATCTAATAAATTCATATCCATTTCTAAATTGGATAATGCCGCTAATACTTGTTCATCCCGTTTCGACGAGGATGTCACAATTTTTCGAACCAGTAGTACCAGTACAGTACCAGTACAGGAGGAGGTAGTCTTTGGTTGTCTTTGTTTATTATAATTAGATGTTGATGATGTTTTAATAATTGTTGTTGCTGTTGTTGTAATTGTGATTTTGTTGTTGTACAACATCATCACTAGTATACTATACCTACTACTTCTTCATTATTTCCGCTATTATTAAATATACCATTTGTTTATTGTGTTGGTATTCTGGTCGCTGTTGGTTCTGTAATTGTGACAGATCATATTTCTTTTCTTCTTTTTTTCTTCTAGACGTCGTTCCCGTGCTCTATCTAGACGCCACGTAAATGATGAAAACATGGAATCTGTACCATCATTATATTTTCTTTTTATATTTTTGATTTTGATTCTGATTTCTTTCATTAATACTATCCACATCATCATTGTGGATAATTTTGATACCGAGGCTCTCGATGCTAAAAATTGTACCTGACGTAAGGCTGATTCACCGGCACCTGCCGACCAGGAAGTTGCAGTATTACTTTCTGGATGATGGCCTGTGGTGGTGTCTTTAATGACATTGATGATACACCGTAATAAAGAATGGAAACGGTACAGCAACAGCAACAGTAGAAGATTATAGCAAGACAACAACTGCAGGAAGCAATGATATCCTCGGGTCTTATTATTTTTGTTCTTCTCTTCTTCTTCTTCATCATCATTGTCTCCATCGTCATTCTAGGGGTCTCTTGTCTATCTGTGTCCTGCTGTTGATAAGGTGTTCTTGTGTGCAGTTGACGGCGGATGTGCTTTGTCCCCGATTATATTAACTTACTACCAGTAGTAGATACGTACTGTCTTCAGATCTTCGATTGGAGATTTGTGTTGTACAATATTCTTGTCGTCATCGGAATGTGAAGGAATGAAGAGCGAAATGGCAGACAAGCAAAATCTATCTTTTATTTGCGTTCCTGTGACGTCATTATGACGTCATACTACTTATTGTATATATTACTTGTATGGTCATACTAATAATATGCATACACCGCTTGAACCCTACTACGCGCACTAGCTACTGTGTGCATGTTTCGAACTTTCAAGTTTATCGTGAATCGTCAGCACCACGAATGCAAATAGGTAGAAAGTGAGGAATGAAAATGGCGAGAATTTCCAAGAATTTACCTCTATTGAACACAATTGCTTTCCTACTGTAATACTCCTTGTGACTAAAAAAAGACAACCACATACAAAGTGTAGCGATCATCCAAGACAAAACGAACTAACAAACAAAGCCAGACAACAGCATCAGCAAAAACAACTTTCAGGAAGCATCTAATCTGATCAATCGTCCCTTCAAACAAAAACAAAAAAACTTTTGCTGCTGCGGAACAAGCACAACGCAAAAAAAAATCATATAACAAAAAATCAAAAAGAATGGCAATTGGTCCATTTGCACGTATATTAGCACAAATAGTGGTACCAGTGATTGCAGTATTGGCACGAGCAATACCAGCAGCCTATAGTCAAGCATTAAATAATGCCAAAAAGGCGGGTGTCGATGCCTCCGAAGCCGCTGTACCAGTCTTTGGAAAACGTATTTCCAAATCAGAAGCATTAACAATATTAAATTTAACTGAAAAAGAAATTACAGCTGATCCAAAAATTATAACAAAGGTAAGGCAAGGCAAGGCAAGGCGGTGTCGGACAGTGTCATGTCGGACAGGACAGAAAGGAAAACAAAAAATAGTAATTCAGCACGTTGTCGTTGTCGAGCCAAGTCAAGTCAACGAGTTTTGAGTTGGCTATTCTATTTCTTCTATAACGACGCAAGTGAAAGTGGATTGGATTGGATCTTGTGTGATACGATGTGATGTGACTATGGAGTAGTGACCATGGAGTGTATATTATATTGAAGGGGATATTAATTGTCGCGATTCGATTCGATTCCACTACGATTCAAAATTCAATGTTCTGTTCTGTACTAACTTTTTTTTTGTCCCTGTCTCTCTCTCTACTCTCTCTTCTACTTTCAAAAAAAATATTCCACTATAATCATCTATCTATCTCTCTCTATCACACAATAACTCACTCAATATATAATAATAGCAATTTGATCGATATTTTGCTGCAAATGCATCCTCTAATAAAGGTGGTAGTTTTTATTTACAATCTAAAATATATCGTGCCAATGAATTATTACAAGAATTTCAAACAGAAAAATATAAAGATGATATAGCTGGAAAAACTAAAACTGGTAATAGTAATGGTGATAAAGGGTAATACTACAACGTAGTAGTAAAGATGCTGCTGGTGGTGGAAACAAACAATAATGATCATTAAAATATTAATACATGAGAGAATTATTACCGAACCTATCTACTTTGTATTTTACGAAATAAAAGCACAAATACTACTAGTACTATACATACTGCTGTATGTACTATCATATAAAGGTTCGGCATGCAGGTAAACACGAACGAAAAGAAAATAAATGAATCGAATCGAATCGAATCTTCATGTCATATTCATTATCCATACCACGTGCATTAATAATCTACTGCTACTACTAATACTAATACTAGTACTGTTACAGGAAGAAGGAAGAAGGAACTATTTCTATTTCAATGATGACTGACTCGACTGACTCCAAATACTACAGTATCTCCATTATTTCTAGATTCGTTCTTTCGTTCGTAGATAAAATATTTGTATTATAAACATGGTGCTTACAGTATACTATAGTACTAATCTAAATTCTCCTCGGATTTTCATCTTCTTCTTCTTCTATCTCTCGTTTTCCTTCATTCACTCACTCAACTCTCATATATATTTAATAATTATTTTAAACAGACATACGAGAAATTTCTTCAATACGTGATTTAATAGATAAATCTAAAAATTGATCACCAATTTGGACTTGGATACCACCAATAATGGATGGATCCACTTTCGAACTAATAATAACTTCGCCCTTTGCTTTGGAGGTTGCCTTAATAGCAGCAGCCACTTGTTCTGTTTCTTTTTTAGTTAATGGATCAGCACTCGTAATAGTGGCATCCACCTCACCACGTTTTGCTTTCATTAATGTACTGTACGTAGCAACAACTTTCGTTAATTCATTTAATCGTGCATTACCAGCCAGTGTGGTACATAAGTTTGTAGTAATAGTAGAAATTTTCTTTTCTTGTAAAATACCTTCAATCATGGATGATTTATCATTCCGTGAAATTAAAGGATTTTCTAAAAATTGACCAAATGCTTGTGATTCTTCTGCAGCCTTTGCTAAACCATTTAATTCACTTTCCACTTGATTCAATAGACCCTGCTTCGATGCAGCTGAATAGGTTGCATTGGCATACCGTGCAACTGTACCGTACACAGAAACAGGTGGTGCATGTTTTAATTTCTCATCTGCTTCAGAAGAAGCAAATGTACGAACAGCTGTACTACGAACAACAACAGTAGTGTTGCGAAGAACAGCTGATGATGATGCTGATTTACGTGCTAAAGCCGAGAACATGATTCGATTCTATGAGGATTGTATTATTTGTTTTAATTTGTTTTCACATCCCACAACGAGAGAGAGAAAGAGAGAGAGCAAATAAATTAAAAATTGAGTCACGAATTGAAATTGCACGTGTATTGCACGTATTGAGTTTTTGACGATGGTGGTTCAAATAAATAAGACCGCCGTTGCGATTAAGCTAGGACTTATGTAGAACGACGACGCCAACACCACAAAGTGGAACCAAAGTGGTTTCAATGGAATAGCATTACTAGAATTCTCTAGATGCGATGCACTACTCACTTTTTTATTTGATTATAATTCAACGAACGAGACACGGGTTGCCGATTAAGAATGAAACTGGTGAGCGAGCTTGCTGTTGTCGTTGCTCTTGCTGTTGGAGGATCCTTATCTACTGCTGTACAGTACTAAATGCCTCCTGCCTTCGCATATTTTTGCCGCACGCAATTTCAACATTATTTTTTGCGTGCGTTACAGCGTGTGTTCGCCACATACACAGTATTGCGTGCTTTGTCTCCTCAAAAAGTCATATCTTACTACGGACAGACGAGCTCATAGAAGGTCTACGGGAAACTCAGCGAAAACTATTATTTTTTCTACGTTTGAAAGTGCGATAGAACACATACAATAAAAATAGACCTACTAGTACCGTAAGAAGATTCCTTTTTCCTAAAAGATTTATGTGTATCAATCACAGAACACATACAGAGCGAAGTAGTCCTAGTAAGCAAATCATCAGCAGCCAACACATACTAACTACAAACATAAGGAAGAAGCTTTTCGATCAACAGCAAGTTACGACGAGTAGCTATCAGCGTAGTAATAAGCTAAGCCTTTACACACCGTTACAAAAAAAACATCTATAAAGAAAAGTGCTTCGCCTCACAGCTCACATCACGACGCCGCAAAAGGGAAGAGAAGAAGAACAATATGGCGTATTATTGCGCCAGCAGAAGCAGTAGCAGTAGCAGCTATGATAAGCAGCAGATCATGAGGCGACAACAGAAGGAGAGAAACGAAGATGAGGAGATTTGTAGTAGCGGTAGTAACAACTTTTCTGCTAAGAATAGAAAACGTTGCTGTGGTATTGATATTGATATTGACGATACAGATACTTCAATAACGAAGATGCCCTTGTTGATGATGCTGATTTTATTCCTACTAATGCTAGTAGCAACAAGTATAGCGATAGTGGATCCTAGAGTCAAAATTAGGCGCTATCATCAACATCCACAGCAACAACAACAACAACAACAAGATCGTGATGGGGATACTAGGTTCTTTTTTCGAGAAGGAAGATCTAGAATGACAGTACTACCTGCCATATCATCATCATCACCATTAACAACAACAACAACAATTGCAACAATGTCGTCGTCTACACGTGAAGATGATGAAATTATACCAATGTCATTTCGCGGAGGAATCTCGTGGAGCAAAATCAAAGTGAAGAACAGGAAGAAATCGCAGTCGATGTCGATACCGATACCAAAAATGAAACAACAACAACATCAACAATAGCACCAACAACAATAGCAGTACAAAGACCATTATTGTTATCAGTTTCGGGGATCGTATTAGGATTCATTTCAACTGCATTCGTTATTGGGTCATGGATATTTGTTTGCTGTTGTCGTAATAATCCAATTGTTTCATTAGGACAACCACCATTTTTATATCTAATTTGTTTTGGAAGTTTACTAATGTCATTATCATTATTCGCTGAGGGTGGGATTGCTAAGTACGATGAACAATTTCCACAATATGCACTTAATGATATGTGCATTGTTATTATGTGGTTTCAAAATTTAGGTATAATTATTGTTTATATGTCATTATTTTGTAAACTTTGGAGAGCTGAACAGGTAACACAATTCCGACGCGGGAATACTGTTCTTGTTCATCATGTTATTGGTCCATTATTTGTAATACTTATAATACAAGTTGGTATATTAATTGGACATACAGTTGTTACACCACCGTACTGGGCGGAAGCTCCATTCAACCCACATGATTCTGATGATCCACTTAGAATTGAAACTTGTTATCAACTCGATCCTGATGATCTAATTAATGAGGCATTTAATGTATCCACATTGATTTTATTAGTAGTATGTGAAATTATTACAATGTGGATGGCATGTAAGACAAAAAATATACGTGAGGATATATCAGATAGCTGGAGAGTATTCCAAACGATGTGCTTTCAATTATCGTAACGATCCTATCCGTATTAGTAAACCATGGTGTTATACCGGTACGTAAATTATATTATTTGATTAAATGGGATATCCATTTTTACTGGCAATGTCAAGTACTGGATTTATAATTATCCCAAAAATGTATTTGTTTGGTACAAAAAAAATATGGAAAACTACCCGATAATGTTCAATCGCCCATAGGAATAGGACGTGTCGTCGTCAATGTATCAATAGGTCTAGTGGTGGTACTGGTATTACCACAATAATAGAATGCAACACGCAGCAGTAATAGTAATAATAATACCGAGAGAATAACAGCGTCAAAGTCAACTATGATTACTACAGACATACCACCATCCCATCAAGGACAAATACAAATACAATAAGTTTCTTGGACGAAAATCAAAGTACAAAAGCAACAGCAGCGAGTCAAGTCTTCCCGATCCTATTCAAGAAGAAGAGGACAAAGAACAACCATGATACCCATACAGTAGAAGCTAGCTAGCTAGCTAGCTAGCTACTGAAAATGCGAAAAATAATATGAATGAATTACCGCTAATATTGTTAGTAATACCATTCTGTGCGCATTACCATCATGTCGTTGTAGCTATCTACAAAAATACTGGCGTGTACAGGATCAAACGGAAACACGCTGGCTTACTATACTGATTGCCTGCATTTCATTTTTCATCAGAAGAGTACAGTGTAGCTCTCTCGATGTATGCATTTTAATTTTTTGATATTAACGGATTGTACGAGATGTATCTATTTTTATACTACCATTTGAGACCAAACTGGTCCCTACAGAAATCCAATCTATATTACTGTTTGAATGCAGACTTATAATCTACTATGCCCGCTAACAAACTACATATTATTACACAGAACAGTCCTGCTTAAATTTATTATTGTCTAGCTAGTTCATTCGTGATGTAATTTGGATGAGCATTCCCTCTCTGTGGTGGGACGAGGAGTTGATGATCTAAGCTATGGCACGCATCTACTAGCCTTAGAGAATCAGTGTCTTCTAAACGCTTCTCGCATTGAGCTAGCTTTCAAACAAACTAACATAACAAAAAATACATAAAATCTAGAAGGTGGATATCATCCTACAAAAACAAAGCTTCTTTGATTACAACTATTTTCTTTTAAAGCTTAACAAAAGTGGCTGTGAATATTCAAAAACTAGTCATTATTGTTATTATTGATTATAGTAGGAAAAAGTATTTCGGTTATTCGTGACTTGTTGTTTAAACAAATAAATACAATCAATTTGCTTTTTTATGTATTATTATTGGTTTTGTTTTTATTTTATTTAAGAAAGAAGCGAATCAAGAGAATCAGAAACATCAGCTAACGGATCCGATGATTTACTATCACTATCACTCAAATCATCACCTAATCCATCGAGGGAATCACCAAGTCCTAATACGATATCACGTGCAGCACTTTCACGTGCCTTACGTTCTTCTTCCATCTTCGTGTGGTACTTTTCAGCAGATGCTTCTGCCATATCAAATACTAATTGAGAATTCTTTAACATATCACCAGGATTTGGTTCTAATGTCTTCGTACTTAATGCGATACGTCCGTTAACCTTATCGTGATCAATAATCATACACTTCACAGCCATACCAGGTTGTAAGACTTGTTCTAAGTCTTCAATACGATCGTAGGAAATTTGTGAAATATGTAATAGTCCAGACATACCACCCACCTCAATGAAGGCACCGTATGGTTTCAAGGCCTGGACGGTACCCTCGACAAGATCACCACGTGACAAATCAGCCATTTGTGTTTCAACAACAGCCTTACGGTTTGAAACCACTAATTTATTATTTTCTTGATTGACTTCTAAAAACTTAAGGGAAGAACTTGTCCAATCAAATCATCTGTGGCCATCTTACCAGCCAAATGTGATCCAGGTAAGAAGGCACGTAATCCTTCCACTAAGCAAATAGCACCACCACGATTGACGGACACCACTTCAGCTTCTAAGATAGCATCATTGGATTGCAATGTCAAAATTGTATCCCATGCCGATCGGTATTGGATACGTCGGATACTGACCAATAGTTGTCCATTTTCGTCTTCTTCGGAAATAATTTGAAATTCTAATTCTTCATTTAAATTAACTAAATCAGACACTTCCGATCCCAGTGGTTGGATTAATGCCGCCTCCGCTTCGGGTAGGTACGCGGATGCTTTGGCACCAATATCCACAATCACACCTTTTGGTTCATATTGAACACAGACACCTTTTACAATCGCATCACGTTCAAAACTATAGGATGTATTCAATACAGCATCTTTAAAATCATCATATGAAAAGTCTAATCCTTCAAGATCTTCATCAGGGACAGTGATGGTTACACCCTTGTATGACTTCTTTAGTCGTGCAAACCGATTTGGTTGAATATTAGGAACCTTTTCTTCTACATCAGCATCAGTTGCTGGGGCTTCAAGTACAGCTGATGATCTCAATTGTGTTCTATAATGTATTTATTTATTTTGGTTGAATGAATGAAAAAAAGCGAATAATGTAGGAAGAACAACACATCACAACAATCACATCACAACACATCAATATTTCACGAAAAGATGAATGAATAAATAATATGGATGGAAAACACGAACATGAATAGCGGAAGTAAAGGTGGTGGGTAATCATCATCGTAGGGATGGTAAGGCACACAGCGATGATGGGGTTGGTTGGAGTGGAAACAAAAAAAAGAAGGGTAAGAGTTTGTTTTTCTTTGTTTTAATATATTGCGTACGTTTTCTACGTGATACATTCGCGTATATGGACAGACCACCGTGTTAAACTGCACGTAACTTATTTCGTGTACGTGTGTGTGATCGCCATCGTAAACATCATCACCTAGAATCTTACCTTGATGTTGGTCCAGTTACTGGACTGAATGCTTGTGCCGAAGCAATGAAGGCAACAAAGGCTACAGTTGATGATAGCTTCATTGTTGATGTGTATTTTTTTGGGTATGTTTTAGTGTATGAATGTTGTAGTTACCGTTGACACGATGTGTTATTGTTCCTGAAGAAAACAACGACGAGCCGTAAATTTTTTGATTTACGAGAAGGGCAGGGAACTAACGCAGATTGCTTGCTTTTTTCACGTGTGGTTGTTGTTGATGTGCGTGATTTATTTTTTAGTTTGATGGGTTTTCTTTGAGGTGTTTAAAATGGGAATGGATGGATCGCGCGTCGCGCGTATGTTATGTAACAGCCGTAGAATTTTGTACGGTAAACAGCGGGAAAGAAGGGGTTGAGAACCCGTTGTCGGTCAGACACATACTTTTTTTCTCACGTCATTCACAATTCCACTAAAAATAAAAATTGAAAACATCAAAGGAAGCAGAAACGATGTCTGAAGTGAAAGAAGGAAAGCACCAGACAGATCACATCCACGTTGAAGAGACCAGTAATACCAACTCGATGCGATCACTGTACTGTAGTTAAAGCGACATCAATCTCCATCTTCAATTTTCAATCCTCTTCAGCGAAACATCGGGAACGCAACATCGACAACGATATTGTCATCCCGCCACACACAAAGAAAAACCACACACAGTATCATAAAATGAGAGGGGTAGTAACAGGAGTTCTATTTTTGGTAGTGTCACTGTCGGCGGAAGCATTTGTATCGCGATCATCGTTGTCACCGGCGCTAATCCAACAGACACAACAACAACAACAACGATCGATAACAATAAAATCCAGTCATAGTAAATTATTTTCTTCGCAATGGGATGAAGATGATTCGTCTGCTGCTGATAAAAATGATACAGATGACGCAGCCGCTAATGGTGCTGTTGTAAAAGATGGTGATCAACCGGTGAATACATCACCAACTTGGGAGGCAGCTGGAAAAGCTATATCAGATGAAGATGATAAAGAATCTATGGATGAATGGGTGATGATTTGATGCTAGTCCTGGTGTAAGTTATATATAAATTTTGTTTTTTATGTTTGTTGGATTCGAAAAAGGTAATTTTAATTTGATTTGATTTGATATTGTCAGACTTTTTTATTGAGACGGATGATATTCGCTACGGGTTTTTCCTTTCCGTCAGTCAGTCATGACATACATGCCCATCAATTGTTGACTAATGAAACATTCTTTCTTCTGCTTTCCTACACGATATATCGCCATGTATTGAAACCAAAAATAATGACAATAAAAACGAACGAATGAATGAATGGAACGACTACCGACAAACCAACAAACAAAAATCTAATTTTCTAAAATATCAATAATTACTTTACTTCAATTCAAAAACACAGTACAAAGCATCCGATATTGAACGATACAGAGATGCGATTAAGAAACGTGCTGATTCATTAGGGATTGAAAAACGTAGTCCGGAAGAAATAGCAGAAATGGAAGAAAGAGCATTAGCTTCTGCTACTGCTGCACGAGAAGGTTCTGCTTCTGGTGCTGGTGGGAATGAAAAATTATCACAAATGTTAGACTTGTCACAAATTTCACAAGATGAACCACGTGGACCAGATGATAATTACCAGCAATGATGTATGATCCTGCCAAGGATATGACAGATGAAGAAATGATTGAAGCTGATCCTACTGGACAATTACCAATACAAGAACAATTTATGAAGGTAATAAAAATGGCGAAATTTCCAGAACCAAGTTCAGTCGTTTTAGAAGTTATTATATTAGTTGTAACAATTGTTGTTACAGCACTGTTATTAGTACATGGGATAATGTAATGAGAGAGGGTGCATTTTATTTCCATATGGTACCACGACCAGAAGAAACTCTTGCTGGTATGGATGATATGGTATTACCTGATACGCCTGCACCATTAACTGGTGCAGACATGTTAAGAACACTTCAAGAAGGTTTAAAAACAACAAGAACTGCAGTCCAGGATGGTACACTTATAGATCAATTACAACAAGCATCTGGTGTTACAGGTGATGTTCCAACAGATTTGTAAAAAATAAAATAAAAGTATAACGGATTAATATTATAGAAATGAAATTAATACTGTAAATAAAAAATAGTGTTAACGATGAAACAGCAAAAAAAGGCAACGGGTTTCACTAAATCTCAGTGTAGAATATCTCTTCCTTTTTTTCTGTTTGAAAAATAAGAATGGTATTAGTAGTGATGAAAAAATCGATACCACCTCTCTCTCTCTATTTTTAATTCATATTCAATATACAAATTAAATTATTACTATTAAAGATTACAACAAACTTGCATTATTATCTCTTTTTTTCACTGGTGTTACCTGCAATACTGCACTGCATGCAGTTATTCGAACTTTCACCAATTAGTGGAATGGTGATGCTTGTTTAGAATATTGCTGTAGGAAAGTTGCTGAGAATTGAACACCCTGAACTTAAAGCAAACTCTCTGTATCAATCAGGAATTGTTGATACTTCATCCAAACCAAGTAAGATGCCCATTGCCTCCTGCACACAAATTAGGAAGGGGGGGGGGGAACAAGTCCAAATCATACTATTTTTCTGTAGCTCCTTATCTCTATACTGCTGCTGCTGCTGCTAGCTGCTGCTGACTGCTGCTGCTAAAATGAAGCAGTATATTACAAAAGGGTGCACAGGATGTGTCTGACATGGCTGGACTGGATTGGTGTGTTGGAACAAAATAGTAGAAATAGAATAGGTGGTATGACCTTTTCTGTACCTTTTTCTTGCTTATGACTTGACCCAGCTATGTTGCCATATATAGGTGAGGAGGAGGATATAATAAGAATATGAGTTGGTATGATTTTCAATAGTATATCCCGTTTCTCTCCATCATACAAAGTGAATAATCACCACATTATATGTTCTTGAATACCAAGGGTAACATTGTTGAAGTGTGTGTGCTTGCTACTATATAAACGAAAAGATGTAAAGCAAGCTCATTAAAACTACTTCCATGTGATTGAAACTCAGCCATCCCTTGGTCCAGAAAAAAAGGACTGACCCAAAATGTTTTCTTCATTTCATTGATCACAACAAGCCCCCCCCCCCCCCCCCACACACACACACACACACACACACACACACACACACACATTTACAACAACAGACACACACACAACTAGATGCTATGTATGGTTCCCCTCTACCACCCTTCCTTCAAGCAGTGTCATTATGCTTCTTGAGAGTCCATTACTTGAATCAAATAATTGGACTAGTAATTCATCTTAGTGAGCCAAAAATCCAAGTATGTTGTCTACAATGCATGCACATGTTGCATACACTCAGAATTTGGCAACAATGAGATAGAAACATGTTTTACCTGTTGTACTTTTACCATGGGGAATACTCTGTAGGAACACTCTACTACCTCCATCAACTTCAACATCATCATACTACTAGATTTGTTCCAATCACGATGTCTTCCTCTTGTGCCTTCAATTTGGTACAAGTGTGTGTTCTAACCTCCCCCGTTGTTGTTGATGTTCATGATGATGTAGTATGTAAAATTCATTACTGTTATATGAATAAACCATCTGCTGGTCAGTTTTACTATCATTATTATCAGAGCCTTAAATTAGGGCCCATTCTCAACAAGTAAATTAGGGCCCATTCTCAACAAGTATATGTTTGAATGTGTGTGTGTATGTTGTACATAATCAACAGCTGCACGGGTAGACCATGTTCTTCATCTTTCTGTTCGCATTATGATGTCATGGTTAATTTTGTTTCAATTAGTCAATTCATTGAAAATAATTGGTCTGCTGTTGTTCACAGGGACAGTAATAATGGATTTACGGATTTTACTGTGTGAAGTGCACGTTGTTTTATAGACAGTTTACATTATACTTAGTAGGAAATGCTCCGATTCATAAGAAAAGTAGTTTTACTGTAAGTCTTTTCCCACAGTGCTGCTATTTTTACACCTCTATATTATCCACGTCGACCCGCATTCTTTTCCTCCACTTCCATTATTACCTCTTCCTCCACTTCCACTTTCAAGTCGATTGCTATTGTCAGTCAGTGCTTTGATTGTTGATGCAGTTGTGTCCTGTAGTATTGTTTGTTGTTGTGGATGTTTTGCCATGAGTGCAGCATACAGTTGTGATGTTTGTTATTCAAGTAGATTGTTATTATCATTGGCTTTGACTGTTGCTTGTGCTAAATTCCTTTGATTTTCTTTGTTTTGATCCACCTGTTTCTTTACCGCATTTTCAATTCCAATTGCTTTTAATGTACATGTATCACATCACTCTTGTTGTCATTGATTGCTTTGGTAAAGTGGGGTTTGAATTATTTCCATGTTTTGTCAGCCCGTGGTAATTATTGTTTCCTTATTTTTACATCTAATTTCAATTCAATGTATTCCTTGAACTGATCTAGTCCATGTTGGATGAGGGTTACTTTGTTGATGTTTCATTCAACAATTCAAGAGTGTTCCTTGTATCTTGTACTGTTTTGTAGTACACCTGGGGTTCTTCATTTGGGTCATAGTTCAGTTCAAGGATCTTATGTAGTGTTGGGATCTGGTCCGCCACAGCTTCCAGTTGGACATATTGGTCCATTAGATAGTAGAATAACTCAATTGCAGTGTATCCGGCAACATCTCCATTGTCGTCTTGCAATTCCAAGAAGTGGTAGTCCTTGAATGTATGCATGATCATTTTCTTTGTTGCTGCTTGGGCTAGCTTGTATCATCTTTTCCATGCTAATTGCGCCATCTTGTGAGTTTCAAGCAGTTGGTGTGTGTGCCCCTGGGTTGATTGGTAGGATGAGTTGTGATGTGACCTGCCGCTTTTCTAGCCAGTCACTGTTACTCCATACAATGTATGAGTGACCATGGTTGTGTGTTTGTGGATCCAAACATACCCTTGTTTACAAGTAAGTGTTGGCTGATTTCTCTTCTGGCATTAGTAATACTAATTAGAGTCAGTGGACTGTTGTTACAGGTAATGTCTGTTAAGTCAATTTCTTCTCCTATTTCTTTCAACATGATTTTTTCTATTGTTGCTGTTGTATTTGGTTTGAATGTACGGGGTATGTTGTGAACCTACAGCAGTATGTTGTGTTAAGTGTCTTCAATTGTTGCTTTATCAACCACATAACTTTAGACTGTTGAGCTACTGTATATAGTAAACTTTGATATGAAACTAATGTCTAAAGTTATCATGAGCTATCTAATCTATTCATCTGTCAACTCAACTGGGCAATCCCCATTACAATGATCCATTCAATTGGTATGTAATGTTCCTTACCAAATGAATGTGTTGTGACTGGATATGGCTCGTCTGGTTGCAACTGTCGTACTAGGCTGTAGTATTTATGTACTGGCTAGTAATGGTGTCCTTGCTGTCTTTACTGCTAGTCCCACACTTGCTAGTGACTCCAGGATATTATCAATAAGTAAGGGAAGATGGTGGTTGTTTTGAATGCTAAAGCCTTTGCTGTTTGCTCTGATGATGGTACTACAAAAAGTGCAAGCACAACTTCATGAAGAATTTTCTCTTGCACTGGCTGGTCCGTTAGGTGCCCATTATTTTCCTAATTTATTTCTGACAGATGGGTTTTTCTAGCATGCTATAGCTCCTATAGGAGCTTGTAAATACAATGCACCACCTACCCCGCACAAATCACCTTCCTCCATAGACTTGTGTGGCGTAGGTGGTGTAGGAGATTTACAACCTCTCTCCAGTGAGCTATCATCGCTAGAGAAAAAGGGTACTGCACATGCTTCCTGAATATTATTTTATCCTTGTCTCCCACTTTTAATTACGTGTACAGATCCAGTTGGAACATTCACATGCTTCGAACCCTCACACACAAGACCACCATCAGGTACATCAGGCACACACATATGGTATTGTATCAAACCAAGGTGAATGGCTCAAGCTCTCCCATTGCACCTCCAACCAATTCTAGGGCAGGTATCTATAGCACATAATATAATATCTGGAATTAGTGGTAAATAGTGCATAAGGTACTAGTAGAATGTCAATCAAAAGCATATGACCAGATACAAAACAGCCTAATAAACCTGATTTATCTTTAACATGATGAAACTGGTTTCATTCATTCAGACAATATGCAGCCATTTACAGTACTCTATTAACTTCAACCTATCAAAGGTACTAAAATTCTAGTGGGATGGGAGCTGTATGATAGTAGAGGACTAGTTAGTAGTAAAAAGTTGAAAGTAGGAATGGTGGTGTGTGTGTGTAACATTTCGTTTTGCAACAAAACAAAACAGAAATGCCTCGACTGTGAATCGAACACAGGGCCTTCAGATCTTCAGTCTGACGCTCTCCCAACTGAGCTATCGAGGCGCTTTCGTTGATGAAGAAGTGATTATACTGCACGTTATTAAATAATGTACGCGCATATGTTATGTATCTTCCTACAAAACGGACGACGGCGTGACGACAGAAGATTTTACTTCGCTAAATTCTTAGCAAATGCAGGACGGACATCCATTATTTTTGAATAATAGCATCTAATAATTTGAAATTGTACAGTATGTGTCTGTGTCCCTATTAAAGAAGTAGCAGACAACGATAATCACGTCGTCTAATAGCTATCTTCCCTTTCCACCTTCACGCTTTGGTCGTTGTCGTAGACGCAACAACAACAACAACAACAACAACAACAACAACAACAACAACAAACTCCAGTTAATTGAGTAGATTTTTTCCGTCTTTTTTTCTCGATTGATTAGTGGAGGGAGCGAGCGAGAGGCATATACTGTACAGCACGCACAAAAGTAGTAGTAATAGTAGTAGTCTTTTGTTTTTGTGATTTTATCTATCCAGTCCAAGTTATGTGGTCATCAGGAGGTCCACCGCCACCACCACCGGGTGGAGGTCAATTCCCTCCACCGCCACCTCAACAACAATTTCCAGAAGGTCCTCCTCCGCAACAACAACAGCAACAACCGATGTTTCCTCCTCCTAATTCTTCACAACAACCTTCTGATTATGACAAAATGATGATGATGTGTGATGAGTACGAAAGTGGCAGTGATGATGATGATAATGGTGCGTTAGGTGCGACTGTGAATTTATTAGGTTCCGCTGCATCAGGATTTGGTTCCGCTGCATCGATGTTGTTCCAGGCGGCAAGACCATTAGGAAAACAAGGTCCTGCTGCTGCTGCTGCTGCTGCTGCTGTTACACCTTTTTCGGCTCCTCCTCCTTCTCAACTACAACAACAACAGCATCCACCAATAGTAGGAACAGCAACAGCAACACCCCAATTTTTTCCACCGCCACCACCAACACCAATTGAACAATTTTCTTCTATGTTAGATGATGACTATGATGATGATGAAGAAGAAGAGATGACAGATGTGGATATTATGGCAACACCGACGACGACGACGACGACATCATTAATGGCAACACCAGCGGTGGGAGGAGGATTTTTTCGTCCACCATCTCCTGCTGCAGCATTGTTTGAACGACCACCAACACCAACGATGATTGGACAACAACAGAATCCTGGAGGTGGAGGATTTATTCGACCACCAGGTAATAGTAATAATGCTTTTACTGCTGCTGCTGCTGCTGCTGCTGCTGCTACTACAAGAGCAGCATCACCAACTCCTGTTGTAGTACCAGCATTTCGACCACCAACACCGACTCCTCCCATTGCTGCAATGAATATACCGTCTTCCAATACGAATGATTTATTCTCACAACCACCACCACCACCACCGACGCCACCGATGCCACCGATGCCTCCTACTGCTGCTGCGGGACATGCACCTAATACAATAGTACCAGTACAAGTAGTACCACAAAAGCCTCCTCCTGCGACGACAACAAATGATTTATTTGGACAACCTGCTCCTCCTTCACCTTCGATACCAATTCCTGCCACAACGACAAATGATTTATTTGCTCAAACTGCTCCTGCTCTTGCTCATCCTGTACCTCTTCCAATAGATAATGATAGTAATAATAAATCTAACAAAATTAGATGCGTTTGGAGTAACGAGGTTGTTACCCCCTTCGCAAAGGAGGACAATACAGCAGTAGTTGTGGAAACAAGAACAACAGCAACAACAGCACCGCAAGATTTATTTGCTCAACCACCTCCTCCTACTTCGATCACGACAACATTAGCAGCAGCAGCAGCTATAATACCAACACCAACGTTGCAAACGATTGATAATTTTTCGGGGACGATGACGACGAAGACGACAATTGATAGTGTAGGAGGACCATCAACAAGGTTGTCGTCACAAAGATTTACTCCACCGGCATCACCAAAAATTCTAGTTCCAGTAGTAGTAGCAGCAGTATCGACGGATAAGAATTTAGTACAACAAAACGATGATGGTCCTGAGGATGATGATGATGATGATGATGATCCTTTAACACCGTTGATAACTAATCAAACAATAACAGCGCTGCCTATATCAAACAAGGGAAATCCATTATTACCACCGTCTTCTCAAACTCAACCTCAAACTACTAAGACGACTATTGCTGCTGCTGCTGCTGCTGCCAATCCTGCAGCGTCTCCACCTACAATCCGACGACAATTACGTGCACCACCCCCAATAGGTACTGCAACACTTAAATATGGTAAGATTGGTACTAGTAGTAGTACTCCAGGAAGATCGAAATTCAAATTACCGACACCTAGAAGAAAGCGATCATCGACACCTGTTCGTAGTAGTAGTAATCGAAATAATAAGAATAATAATAATAGGTCGAAACAGAATAATAATAATTCATCATCGCCAGCATCAAAATTGACGATATCATCATCACCTCAAGTTGTAAAAACCACTACTACGCCAGTAGCTGCTGTCAACACCGTTGTTAATGCAACACTAATGACAACGACGACGACGACCGAGGAAGTAGAAGTATTACCTTCCATCCCTTCTATTGGTGCTGCTGAGATTAATAATAATAGTAACAAAATCGATTCTTTGTCTTCGTCATTATCCATCCCACCAATGAATCATCCAAATACTAATAATAACAAAATTGAAGAAAAGGAAAGTCAAGAAGAAGAAAGAAAAATAAGTCCAGAGGAAACAACGACGAAGGCATTATCATCAGTATTATCGACGAATGAAGAAGTTACCTCGTCGACATCACCTGAGAATGAAAATGAAATTGAAACAACAACAAGTCTACTTCGTCCGACGGAATTCCACCAGTGGGTCCGGCACACGAACGGTGGGCGAGCATTCTATCGGCGAAGAGGAGACGACGGCTCCTGCACGCTAGCGGCACCCGGCGGCGGGGTCAGTGTGGTGGAGAAGGCCGAGGTTAAGCAGCATGCGCTTTGCAAAGCCGAGGCGTGGTTCGAAGAGCGATGGGTGCGCCTGACAGGTACGACTCCGGCCGACGACGACGCGGACCTACTACTACCCGATGGATGGTCAGAAACGATTGATCCAACAACTCAACAGGTATACTATTATAATTCTATTACGGGAGATTCGGCATGGGACCGTCCTACAACAACACCAACAATAATCATCAATGACGACGACGACGACGAGATTACCAGTAAAGCTGTTGTTGCTGATATTTCTGCTCCGACTATGGCTGCAACTGCAACGGCAACAACAACAACACCAACGGCTATATCTACTATATCTACTACTACTACTACTACTACTACTGAAACACCTTCAATTGATGATACTTTTAAAGCATTAAATTCAGAATTTGGAATTGACGATTCTCCTACTGAAGGAGAAGGGATGACGACTATTAGCACTGAAGGCGTAATAGAAAGCGCTACTGATGAATCCGCTAATAATAACAACAACGAAGAAGGCGAGCTTCCGGGTGGATGGGTTGAACAATTGGATCCGTCAAGTGGTCGTGAATATTATTACAATTCTTTATCAGGTGAAGTGAGCTGGGATCGACCTTCGTCTTCATTATTGTCACCACCAACATCAGCAACAATGACAATAGATCCGGAGTACACGGCGGCTACGGGCAATGATTTTGGAAACTCAGCAGCGGTTGATGGTGGTGCTACCGAACAACAAGCAGTAAACGAAGAACAGGTTGAAGGACAAATCGAGTCGTCGGTACTAGAAGAAAATCTTGAATCCACGGAAGTTGAACCACAAATAATTAATACCGAAGAAGCAAAGTCAAATACTGTGGAGGAGGAGGAGGCAGTTGAGGAAGAGCAGCCATTACCTGAAAATTGGAAACAAGTTGATGATCCTGGTAGTGGAAGCACATACTTCTACAATTCAACTACAGGCGAATCGAATTGGGACAGGCCTACCATCGATAATGTGACGACGACGCAGGACGTAGCAGTCGAGGACGACGAAAAGGATCTACAAATTCAAGATTCGGTAACGACGCCAGCTGTAGCCGGAATGAACGACGACGATGTCGTGGTTAACGATGATATTCTACAGCCTGAATTGGTCACGGAGCAAAATCGTATTGTTAAAGAAAAAGAGGAGCCAAGCCTTACGGAAGACAATCTTCCCGAAGGCTGGAGCGAGGTCGTTGCACAGGACGGACTAATCTACTACTGTAATGAAACTACCGGTGACACAAATTGGGAGAAGCCGACGATGGAACCACCTTCGGTGATCGATAATGCTGTGGAAAGTAACACATCTGATGAAAATCAGGTGGAACACGTCGTCAGAGATGAAGCAATCAATGAAGCAATCGAGGATGTAGATGAAGATGACGACTACACGTATGTCACCGTCGCTGATACGGTCAATTCTTTTCCAGAAAATTGGACTGAATCGCTGGATCCATCAAGCGGACAACCGTACTATCATAATAGTGTATCAGGCGAAACACGATGGGATAGACCAACGCGTATTATTGAAAATGAAGACGAAGATGAAGATTCAAATTCGACGGATCAACGTGTTACGGAACCGGAGAAGACCACTCAAATTAGGAATAAGCCCAACAACGATTCCGAGCTCGAGATTCCCGAGAAGCAAATTGAACCGGCAGAAGCAGATACTCCCGAATCGGATGAGGAAGAAGTTCTTCCTGATGGTTGGGTCGAAGCAACTGACCCTTCAAGTGGGAACATTTATTTCTACCACGCCTTGTCTGCCAGTGTAAGTTGGGAGCGTCCGTCTGTCAATTCTGCAGGAAAGTCTGATAGTTTAGCGATCGATGATGAGAACGAAGAAAAGTCTGGCGTTACTGATGAAATAGTCGAGGATCATGGTCTCGAACCAGAGGCTGAGGTTGCGGCTGCGGATGCGGATGCGGCGACGCAAGAAAATGATACCCCAGACGATATAATTCCTCTACCTGATGGTTGGGTAGAATCTATCGATGAAAGTAGCGGACAAGTTTACTATTATGACACTGTATCTGGTACTGTCAGCTGGGAAAGACCGGCAGAAATGGAAGCGATGGCGGACGTGGACAAAGATCCTATCGTCGATGAAGTCGTTGAGGAAGAGAACGAAGGAGTAACAGCAAGTAATGCTAATGCCGACGTTGACGTTGACGATGACGAACGCAATGATGACAATGATGATGGTGCACAAGGCGAGTGGATTGAAGCTACTGATCCAACAAGTGGAAATACGTACTTTTGCCATACCATCACTGGCGAAACGAGTTGGGACAGACCGATCTCGACACAAGGTAGCACCGAAAGTTCGGGTTCAGGTGTCAATGTAATAGATGAAAACCCAGAGCTCGACACACACCCAGAGGTATCGTCCAGTGAACAAGTGAATACGGAAATAGTTGATCCAGCAATCGAGAATGACAATGAACCCGAAGTGTCTTCTTCAAGTCTAGTCACCGAGGAAGAAATACAGCGAGAAGACTCAAACGAAGAAGACAATCAAGATGTTCTAGATCCACTTTTGGGTAATGCGTTAGACGAAGATGATACGCTCCCTGAATGTTGGGAAGAAGTGGAAGATCCTTCTAGCGGAACCGTGTATTACTATAATAGCGAGACAGGTGAATCTAGTTGGGATAGACCAACATCAGCTGTTGACGATGTCTCAAACCACGAAGTTGAGGACGATTCGCCGAATCCTGGGTCTATTGACGAGAAAGTGGAGACGCACGCAGCTGAATCATCGGAATCTCTCCCACAGGAGACAATTGAATCTGACGAGCTTGTGGAGAAGAACATAGAAGACAGTGAGGATCTACCTGATGGTTGGGTTCAAGTAAATGATCCATCAACTGATGGAATATTAGACGGCGGGATATATTATTATCACAGTTTGTCTGGTGAAGTCAGTTGGGAAAGACCCGAGACGAAGGAATGCGCAACAGAAGAACCCAAAGCTGATATTGTCGATGGCACGGAAGAAAGTGCCGATGACTACGGCGAGGAAGACGACGGTACCGAAAAAGCCGAAGCTGAGAACCACGATGACATTTCGAACGACCTACCTGATGGCTGGGTGGAAGCGGAAGACCCATCAAGTGGAACGATCTATTACTATAACGCTGTGTCTGGAGTCACTAGCTGGGAGCGACCAGCGAAGGAGGAAGAAATTGAAGTAGAAACTGAAGTAGATTCGCCAGAAAACATCGATGAAATGGAAGAAATTACCAATGACGGCAACATCGATGAAATAGATGTCGATGCCGATGCCGATGCCGATGCCGATGTTGATGTTGATGCCGACGACAGCAATCCGAATGAACTACCTGATGGTTGGGTTGAAGAGGAAGATCCTTCAAGTGGACAAGTCTACTATTACAACGCCACATCTGGAGTCACTAGTTGGGAGCGACCAACGACGGAAGAAGTGGAAGTTGATCCGTCTGAAAATATCAATGGAGTAGAAGAAGATCCTGGTAACAATAACGAGGATGGCATAGACGATGACAATAATGATGAAGGAATAGAAGGAGAAGAAGAAAAGGATAATGACGAATTTACCGGTGATTTACCTGATGGCTGGGTGGAAGCGGAGGAACCTTCAAGTGGAGAAATTTACTATTATAACAGTTCGACTGGAGAAACCAGCTGGGAAAGACCGATAGCGGATGAAACTGAAGCAGAACCATCTGACTCGTCAGACTCGTCTCTTGCTGATAACGATGAAGAAGAATCCGATGAAGAAGAATCCGACGATGACAATGACGACGACGACGACGAAAATATTGAAGAGGAAGAACAAGAACAAGATGAGGATGGCGAAAATATCGGTGATTTACCTGATGGCTGGGTAGAAAGCGAGGATCCCTCGACTGGTGAAACTTATTATTATCACAGCGAATCTGGAGAAACCAGTTGGGAAATACCAAGAATGGAAGAAACCGAAGTTGAAGCATGTGATGTGTTGGATGATGGTGACGAAGGGCAAGAAATTGTAGATGAATCCGAACCGGTCGTTGACGAAAGAAATACCGATGTTTTGTCTTTACCTGATGGTTGGGAAGAAGTGAAGGATCAATCAACTGGTGAAACTTATTATTGCCACAACCAATCTGGAGAAACCAGTTGGGAAATTCCCTTGAAAGAAGATGACGAGGATGAATCATCACCCGAACCTGAAAAGTTAGAAGGTGTTGAGACA
The DNA here is from genome assembly GCA_900095095.1 of Fragilariopsis cylindrus CCMP1102. Lineage (NCBI taxonomy): Eukaryota > Bacillariophyta > Bacillariophyceae > Bacillariales > Bacillariaceae > Fragilariopsis > Fragilariopsis cylindrus. The sequence goes on from FMBT01000341.1 coordinate 96,407, forward strand.
GACGATACGAATCAACCGGATATGATCGACGATTACGAAGAAGAAAACGAGAACCAAGATATCCCTGATCCTCTACCCGAGTGCTGGGTAGAAACCGAGGATGAATCCAGCGGTAAAATGTATTACTTTAACAGCTTGACTGGTGAAACGAGTTGGGATAGACCAAAGGTAGAAAAAGCATCCGAACCGTCAGAGGATATGGGAGACGAAAGGTCTTTGAATGAAACAGATGGAGCAGCTCGCGATCATGGCGAGGATTCCGAAAACCGAGAAGAAGAAGAAGAGTCCAATGGAATCGTATCATCCCCTCTCCCTGATAATTGGGTACAGTCAACCGATCCTACAACTGGCGAGATATATTACCACAACGTCGAGTCCGAAGAGACTAGTTGGGAGAGGCCCGTGAAGTCTTTTGAATCTCCTACTGAAGGCGAAGAACCACCAATTGAATCGAATATTGGATCTGAAAATCGCACTGCTAGTAGTAGTATCGAAGAAAAAGAGCAACCAATAGGCGATGACTCGTCTCATTTGTCAGAAGATAATTATGATCGTGAGCCATTAGAAACAGAAGATTTAGACGAATGGGAAGAGGTTGAGAATCCTTCAAGTGACGGCGAGAAATCGTATTTCTATAACCGAAAGACAGGCGAAACCAGTTGGGATAGACCAGCAGGAATGCAATCGAAAGAGAAATATTCTCCTGATTCACCTAGTGAGAGCGATAATCAAATATGTGACGATACTGATAAGGAAAATGACGATCTATTAGAAGGTTGGGTAGAAGTTGCTGATCCCTCGAGTGGCGATAGCTATTGGTTCAACAGCGAGACAAACGAGACCACTTGGGAGAGACCATCGAGGCCTGCAGACAATCATGATGGCGGCGACATACGCGATGACTGGGTGGATGTTCAAGAATCAAAGTCAGAAGAAGAAACGTACGAGCACGAACCCGAGCCTGAAATGTTAGATCCAACTCTTCTTGAAGGATGGGCAGAGAGCACTGACCCTTCAACTGGTAAAATATTCTATTGGAACGAAACCACAGGTGAAACGTCATGGGAACGTCCCGAAGATTGTAATAATTCTAACACAAGGGAAGAAAACCGTCACACTACTGATATGAATAATGATGAAGCTGACGAACCTATTGTCATGGGATCTGGTCTAGAAATTGTAAATGAAAAAAGAAAGTTTGGAATTATGGGTCCATTTATTCCCTGTGACGACTTTGCTGTCATTGAATATATCAACAGCAAGGGCAAATCAGACGATATGTTATGGCAACTCATTTCCATTGCAGCAAAATCAAGAGGTAGACTTCGCAGTGAATACGGAGTAGTCGATAAATCTAGTCCAGAAACAGCAATTGTTAATTTGTTGCTTGGAGACTCTGCTTATGGTGGTGTAAAAGTCGCGACTCCAAGGAGGAAGAAAAAGAGGAGCGATATCATCGTTGAGGAAGAAAGTAAGTGCACGATTTAAAAAAAAATGTTGATGTCACACGTATATTGAAGAAACGAATCGCAAAAATACTCACATCAATCTTTTGTTCTATTCACACTTCGAAGGGGAAGCAGAAATTGACAGACGAGACTCGATCGTGCGGGTTGAGGACTATCTAATTCACGGAAAACGAGAGAATGCTATCGATGATGCCATCGCGAGTGGCGACTTTGCCACTGCGTTGTTAGTTGCGAGTATGTGCGATCCTGAAACGTACAAAGGTGTTGCTCAAAAGTATGCGGAAACAAAGTTTCGAACCGATTCTCCGATGTATACAACAACGTCCCTCTTCTCGGGTAAAATTGATGATCCATCTTTTTGGGGTAAAAACCCAAACGAATTAATAGAAAATTGGAAAGATAATCTGGCCGTAATCCTTAACAATCGTACGATGGGTTGGGACAAGGTCGTTCTTTCTCTAGGAGACAAACTGAAAGAGATAGGCCGTATAGAGGAAGCTCATTTTTGCTACATGGTATGCGGTCATCCCATTAAAAGTCCGACCGACAAAAATACGCGGGTTGCACTTTTGGGTAGTAATCATTCTGATGCTCACAACCTAACGTTATTGACGAACGAATCTCTGAATGCATTTGAAAGAACTGAAGCGTACGAATGGACAAAACGGCAAGCAAACCCAGTTGCATATTTTGAGAGTTTTCAACCATTTAAACTAATTTATGCGATGCTTCTAGCAGATGCAGGTGAAATCACACAAGCACAGGAATTCATGAAAAGTATCCGACTTCCTGCAAATGATATCGCGAGGTCAGATTCACCTGAAATCAATAGGGTATCCGTGAGTCAGATGTTTAACGAGAATGAAGCATTTAAGCTTGCATACAATGAGGTTAAGCATCAACTACAATCCAAGGACGGTCCAAAAGTCAAGTACGCTAAATTACTGGAGAGCGGCGGTAGTTTGGATATAGACACGACCAGAGTTCAAGGATTTACGGACACTGCGTCTGGTCCATCTATTCCACGACGGGGAGGAAATCTGCAAAATATCATCTTGAATAATGATCCCGCACTTGATGCTACCTTTGTGACTGCCAAAACAAATCTTATGGATGTATCGGGATACTCTCTAGATGGTGTAGAACACGCACAATCATCGAAGGAAGGAGGAACCAATGTAATGCCACCCGTAAACGAAATGAATGGAAGCGATCCTAAATCCGTTTTTCTCAATCCAATCTCAAAAGGAAGAGCAATCAAGCCTCCTCGAATGATTGGATCAACAAAACGGCAGACAGTTGCAAAAGATACGACGACTAATATACCACCTCTTCAATCTGCGACTAATACGAAACCTCCTGATAACAACAAGTCGGAGGAAGAACAACCACGATTATCTATGGAACCTGTTGCCGCGTCGACACCGCAGGTACAACAACAACAACGACCGAAGTCACCTCCTGTAACGGCTCCATCGGTTATGATGGGAAAGAAGACGGATATACCTAAAACTCCAGCCCCAGCTTCTGGCAGAAAAACACCAACAGCAGCTCCCAGTAGTGGACTGTTTGGTGGGATGAAATCTTATCTCATCAAAAGGCTCAATCCCGATTCAAAAGAGTGCATATTACCAGACAACGAGGAACAAGCATATTTCGACAAGGATTTGAAGCGTAAGTTATTCTATTTTTTAAAATTTTTAATGATGTGTTGTCGTGGTTGATAGTCTAATTGCTCGAATAGTCTCTAACGCCATAATTCCCTTTTTTGATTCTGTTATTCTCTTGCGTGCGATCATGTGATTGTATGGTTATTTGATGTTCATAGGTTGGATATTTCCCGGTGATGATCCTGCCGAAGTTGCTAAGCCGCTGGCTCCACCACCTGCTATGGGGCAGATCCCAACGGAAGAAGCCAAAAAAGATGACAACGGACCAAAGGATCCTCTTGCGTCTATGATGGCACCTCCTGTAAGTCGAGGTTTGTCTTCAAAGAAACGTATGATGGGAGGAGGACCACCTGGAATGTCGTCTCCACCCGGTATGATGCGAGGAGGAGGAGGAGGACCACCTGGCATGATGGCCTCCCCTGCAGTATTTACTCCTAAAGCTGCCGTATTTACTCCCAAAGCTGCTGTATTCACGCCTAAACCTGCTGCGGTTACAGAGGATGAGACGAATACAACCGAAATCTCCGAATAAGAAAAAGAGAAGGGACGAACGAAAGTTCGTTGTTATCAAAACAGCATCTGTTTATTTTTCATTTTCTTAATGATTAGAGAAACAAAATTAAAATGCAACCACAGCAAAATAATATAATACATGTATAATATAATCAATTCAATTTAGGAAGAACTACGTGTACGGTACATAGATCATCCATTTGACGATCCTCACACAATTATAATTAGGAAGAAGTTGTGATCTCTTAATTCTTAGATCGTTTGTTTCAACCACGCTATGCTGTTGTCCTCCGTGACTGATTTCATTTATAATATTTCATTCACGGAATAATTTCATTCCCACCGTTTTTCATTCACGATTTATTTGTGCGTGACACCTGCCATATTTGGGCCATAAATTTTTTTATCTTCAATCTGTGAGTACGAAAATGCCGCGCGACTACAAGCAGTTGAGGTCAAAAAAAGAAGATTCTTATTTATTTGATCGTTGTTCTTACGTAAAAAATGTCGTATCGAAGCGTTGTATTAGGAAAACAGTCCCAAGTACCAAATTTACATAACATATAAAATCGCGTAAAAGAAAATTCTATCATCGCTAACGAGGCAGGCATATGGGATTTATTGCGCACTCCGAGTAAAATCAATAAGTAAGTTAGTGCTGATAAAAATTAACATGATAATGTTGTAAATGCATGTAACATTTAGGTCATAATAATTATTCTTCACTTTTAACACTTACTAGTACAGTATTTGAGAATTTTAATTGAGATTTATTAACCGCAACGACGATAGACTAATAGACCCGGAAGGTGATCAATCGTATAATTATCATCAATTTTTGCGAACCATCAGAAGCTTGAAGTAGAGATCTGATCTGCTACGAATCGGAGTTGTGAATACCGTTCTCTGATAAGTTTTTCTATTATAGTTGCACAATTGAAGTTGATCACAATAAATACCATCGATTCGATTCGTGCTTTGACTTCCGAAACAACTTCACCACCGGTTACTGATCGCAGCAAGCAAGCTATCAAGCTCATCACTACAAGTACAGTACAGTAACTGCTGATCGCAACAAACAAACAAACAAACAAACAAACAAACAACTAAGCAGTATCCAAATCAGATCGAAAAATAAAGAAATGTATCCAATTTCTCATAATACCGTATCAGTAGCAGCAACAGTTGCTTTGCCTTTGCCCTTGCCAATAGAGGAAAACAATGATAACAGAAGACAGAGATTTACTCATCATCATAAAAGTATGAGTTGTAACGACGTGTATGCTGCTCCGACGATGAGGATGTCATCAAATATGATGTATTCTACTTCTGTTCATTCGCCTACTACTAATGCTAACACTACTTCGAATCAGCATCAGCATCAGCATTATTATCATGGAAGGAAACCTTCACTAGTAGGTTTTGATCCTTTTGATTCATCTGAACAGACACAACAGCAGCAGCAGCAGCAGCAGCCTGTTGTTACACCATCATCATCTGCATCTTTTCGTCATAAGAAACGTCTTTCTATTGATACGAGTTTATTTGCAGTCGGTGGTAGCAACAACAACAGTGGTGGTGTTGGTAGCCCTATAACAGCTACAACAATAGCTACAGCTACATCATGTCCATCCTATATGCAAAAGAATACGAATCAGTTTCAGTGTGAGCGTCGTCATCATTGTCCACCATCATCACCACAAATGATGATGACGATACCAACATCAATGAAGCCAATGAATAATAGCAGTACGACTACTACTACTCCAGTAATGACGAATCAGAATCAGAATCACAATCAGTTCCAATTTCAACGTTCTTCTCCTCCATCTAGTCCACAAATGATGACAATAATACCAACATCAATAATGACAATGAATGCGCATTCGAATACGATGAATAATAGTAGAGATTCTTCTCCTACTACAATCAGAAGTAACAACAATACTATTACTGTTGATGGTGGAAGACAACCTCCTACTCCTCCTTCCGCCATCGATACATCCAAGCAGGAGAGTAATAAGAGTGACATTGAATGGTTGACCGAAGAAGCCCCCACTCCTTCATCACGTACTGTTAGTAGAACTTTCAAATTCCTTCGAAAGTCATCACTTGTAAAATCATTATCATTAGGCAGGGTGATTGGAAATAGCAGTCCTACTACTAGTAACACGGCAACAACTCCTCCTGATACTACTGCTACTACTACTGATCCGATCCGACGCGCATCTCCTATGCCTTCTCCATCGAACACTAATACGAACACTGCAACTGCAACTACTACAACTACCACACCAATATATGATAATGATGATGATGATGATGACGGTGGTAATAATAGTAATGGTAATAACAAGTCTTCTTCGCGGAATTTCAAATTCCTTCGAAAGCCATCACTTGTAAAATCATTATCATTAGGCAGGGTGATTGGCAAAACTAGTAGTAATAATGATAATACAGCAGCAACAGCAGCAGCAGCAGCAGTATCACCAACCGGTGCTACTACTAACCGTAACACTAACACTACTGCTACTCATACTGCTGATCTCGAATCGAAGAATCGACGTGTATCTCCTATGCCATCTTCTCCATCGAACGTGAAAACAAACACGGATACAAACACGGATACGGATACGGACACGGACACCCCAACCAAAACTACTGTACAAGAATTAATGGAATTCAAAGATAAATTTGGAACATTAAACATACCATCACTGAAACCAACAACATCAGCAGCAACAACAACAACAACAACATCAACATTAGCATCAACATCAGCATTTTATAAACCATCACCGACATCATTCTTAATAGGCAATACAGATGAGGTTGTCCGTACATCAGAATATGAACCCTCACCTTATCAAATAGAAATTCCACCATTACAAGAAATTGTTACAATTGCAAGATTAAATCGTATTGTTGATAATTATAGAAGAATTGATCAAAATTTAGACTTAACACAATTCATTGGTTTGAATCGTATCGAATTACAATCAAGGGGTGTATCAATTAATGAACACGTTCCAATTGTACAATCATTATTAGAATGTGGAGATGATGAAATTTCTATTCAAGGTTATATAAGCAGCAAAATCAACGATGATGGTAGTGATAGTGGTAGTGGTGTTGGCAATAATACTAATACGAATACGAATACTATTGATGGGAATAATGATAGTAGTATCGATCATCAACCTGATAATCGATTAGAGGCTGTTATATTTCATGGACAACGATACTTTACTGTTGTATTTCGTGGTACGACCGATCAACAATGTAAGATATTAGGTAATGGTAGTGGTAGTAAATCCAAGAAACGCGCCGTTCCTATTGATCCAGAATTAGAAAATGTGGAAGTATATAGTGGATTTAAAGATTGTGGTTATACAAAATTAGAACGTCAATGTTTTACATTAATTGATAAATTAACAGAAGAACATCCATTCTGTGATGTTGTCTTTACTGGATACTCGTACGGTGCTGCGATGGCAACACTTGCTGCATATCGATACGCAAATGCCCGACCAATGATGAGAGTTGGTTGTATACCATTAGCATCACCGAAGGTTGGATTTTCACATTTCCGACATGTTGTTAATTCATTACCAAACTTAAAGGTAGTGAGATTAGAATTAGGACAAGATTCGAAATGTCAAGGACCGACTGTTGGTGGATGGCATGTTGGTCATACATTAGTTTTAAGTACTTCTGGTGGGTCATCATCATCATCGTCGTCAACGTCTACCACTGCTGAGAATAAGAAAATACTACTACTACTACTACTACTGCTACTAATAATGCATCAGTATTAGCATACAAATTCGATACACCGAAGTATAAAAATTTCTTCAAAAGGACTACGTATCCTGATTTGAAAAAATATATCTCAACATTAGAAGAGATGTCAACATTAAAATGTCCATGGGCAAAAGACTTTGTGAATACATCTGGTGAAGGTGTTGTGGTCAATAATGAGTCACGGAATGTGGTATAAGAAATTAAAGCAGGAATTAAGGGGTTGTTTGTTCAATCAAGTAGATTGATTCATTCCCTCCCTCACTCCTTATTGATTCTTATTCATCCTCCAATCCAATCAATTCAATTCAATATATCAAATCAATCCCACCAACCATGGGTAATAATTTTTTGTCGCGCGGAAAATAATTTTATAATAAATATAAAACTGTACACCATTTAAACACACTTTTCAGGATTATAATATCCTAACTCGTCCTTTTTCTCAACCAAGAATCATCAACTCCGAATGATGTAGGTGGTTAGCATACTTGCCTTTCACGCAGGAACATGATGTTTCTTTTAATTTTTGCCCCCCGAAACCAGCTAACTTACAGTAGCGATGTTCGTATTATTCGTATTTTTATGCAAAAAATGAATGGAGTGAAATGAAAAAAGTGAGTAGAATTGAGACCTGCCAAAATCTACTTTCATGCCCTTTTATTAGCTAAAGAACTATGAGTTCTTTGTGATGCGCGATTTTTGATTAGTTTAAAGCAGTAGTTCTTTGGTAGTTCTTGAGCTAATGCGCATTGTGATTCGTTCTACGAAATACATGTCTCCCACGTAAAACGCGGTTCAACAATTGTTGTGATTGGTTTTAAGCAATAATTATTATCATCAATAACTAGCGCGCGCGACCACTAATCGTAGGAGAAGCACGCGTCACCTCGTGTCTATCCGTGCTTTTTTTTGCAATATTTGGATTGGATTGATTTTCATTCATTCTTATCGAAAAATGAGATGCGTATTTTACTACTATCTAGTACCGTTTCTATTCATTGTACTGTACCAGTTGCAAAATGTAATGCTGAGATAAAATAGAATAATTCATCCAAACAAGAAGATGGTGGTTGCAAGAACCGTCTATGCAGGAATATGCAAACAAAATGATAAACTTGTTTGTGGTGTAGTCGAAAACAAGACTTTTGTGATGATGGTTCTGGGAACCACCACACAGTGTGGCGGATAGTGGTAACCCAAATCGAATCTGTGCGTACTATCCCGATACGATGGTAATTGGTCGTTGTGGATTAGATGGACCATGTTCCAATCTAGCTTCTCGATGTACCGATCCAGAGTCATTTATCTCTCGTGATCCGAACTGCCGGATCACGAAAGATTACGGCGACGAGTCATCATCAACAAGTTTGGAGGGAAGTACACTACCTATGGTAAATGCGGTGATCGATGTGTCTGGTCACCCGATGATTGTCTCGATGGAGAGGAGTACGTCAACGACGATATCAATTGTACAGCGGATAAGGTCAAAATCGGAGCATGCCTCGATGGATATGGATATTGTACCGTCAGTAAAAAACTTGTGCCAATGTCGATGGCAATACGGTGGAACCATTTACACACACGACGACTTGTTGGACTATTCCGGTACGAATTGTTATTGGCAGACCTTCCAGAAACTCCTAAACCAGCTGCTCCTACACCACCACCGACGTTTGCTCCGCCTTCAACAACTCCCACTCCTCCCAACAATGCGACGACGAGCAGCAAGTTGTCTCAAAATGCCATCATCGGGATCGTGATCGGACTCACGTTACCAGTGGGTATATTTGGGAATACTCGCGGCACGATGCCGATCTAAGAAGACGCAATCAGTGTTAATAACAGAAAAGAGCCTCCCACCCATGACTATTGCCGTGAGCAGTAGAGAAGTTTTGTGGATGATGTGAGCGAAGATCTCTCCTTTGGTTTGTGAAGAGTAAAATGAATGGTCAAATTCTGCAGCTAGGTAGTTTTATTTGATGCTTGAAAGTTTCGATTATCGTCGTCGTCATCATCAGAAATGGACATGATTCAGTATGTATGGTCTATTCCAAACAGTAAATTGCAGCAACATTCATTAGTTGTAAAGATTAAGAAGAAAATAGTAGAGTGAGTCGTTTTGGTTGGTCCCAACCTCTCGAATGGAATCACTACTAGCAAAGGAAAGCTAATACACAGAAAACACCAGGCTGAAGTTTTATGTTATGCGACTAGTTGAATATTGTAGAATAACATAGTTATCATTATTTTTTAATTGCTATTATTATGAACTATAGAAAATTACTACTACATGTATATTTTATGATGTTGTACGAGGTTCGTTCTAGAACATCTTGGGTACTATACTTTCTCTGAGCACTCGCTAAGATGACTTTAAGGGGTTGATACGGATACGGATACATTCTGATACTGATTCCGGCGCTGATACTGACGCTGACATGGATGATGTCATTCCAGACGACGATGACGACGACGACGAGGTTACAACTGTATTGGATAACGAACCTGTAGTGACGTTTCCGCTTGTGGGTTCTAGCATATTGGTTGCAGGTGCATTGGTGAGAGCCGTCCCTGCTCCACAATTAAAAAAAGCCAGAACTTCATCTTTACAGTCACACCACACAACTAATGGGTTTGTGGGATTTTAGTACAGCTGAGAACATTCCAAGTGTTTGGAGTGCTAGTGTGCTTGACCTAATAAACATGCTTGCATATGTCTTTTGCGTATCATTCCTCCGACACAATATCAAGACTTCTGATGTTTCAATACATTTACTCTCCCATCCTTAACTGTGGTACCGGGGGGAGTAGCTACAAAACTCTGAGTCTCAGCGGTAGTAGTATATCGGCAGTGTCAGTGGTAGTGGTGGCGGGCTGGCTAAGTTTTTACCTTTCTTACTCGACTTTAATGTACGCGGTTTTCGTTCATTCTTATTCTCAACTGTTCCACGAATGAACTGCTTCTTCGCTGCTTCTGTTAGAGGAACAGAGATAGCAAGGGATACCGCCAGGGCAAATAATAGAAACTTGTGAGAGATGATGATATTCATATTTTAGGAACGATTGATTCGGTTCTTGTGCTATACGAATAGTTGATTAGAAACGATGTCGATAGGAGATTGTGCGTACAAATGTAGTATGTGAAAAGATGATTCAAATTGTGAGGAGAGCGAGTACTGTCCACTTGCAATGGATCACATCTTTTACTGGTCGTACCAAAAAAATACACTTTTTATGTGCAATGATTTCTCTAACGATTTTTTTGAATCGTGATCTTTTGTGTCACACTTTACCCCTGACTTATAAGAATAAGCACGTTCTCTCATAAGGGGCATATTAAAAGTAGCACGCAATTCCTTCATTCGATTCCCTCTGATTGCATGTGAAAGCGAACAGCGAGGAAAATAAATATCCACTCAACAGAAACTAGTAACGTCGAACTTGACTTGGGATTGAAAATCCTATCGACCACATCATAATGTACATAATTATTGTTCGTCCCAACACCGCAAACCTGGTCACAACGAGTCGCCGGAGTCGTGATTTGGTGTTCTGTTCTGAATGCGCGTGTTGATGTGTCTCACATTTTCGTCGAAGAGAAAGCGAATGGACACAATTTGTTCTTCCTATCCTTTCACATACATAGATAACTCGGGTCAACCTACTTTACAACCGTAGAGCATGCGCTGTTTGTGATCTTATTTACAAAATGCACGGCTTACTAAATAGGTGTCTTCGTAATAGCGATAATCGAAAGGAACTTCCTATAAAAGAGATAGGAAGGAACGTGGACAAATATAGAACGCACGTGGGTAAAATATTAACGATGAGAGACAACATCTTGAACAAACAACGAAGAAGCAGTACAATATACAGTAGCAACAGCCTCGAAGACAACAACAACAACGATGGCAACGAGTGATCGTCTTCGTATCCGTACCCTTCAAAAGATTCATCTGCTACAGAGAGAAATAATTATCCGAACATACTATAGAAAAATCCCTAAGTACGTGATATTAAGAGTTGCAGTTTAAGATTTTGACCCGAAGGATTATATGTTCCATTGATGAGTTCATCATCATGTTTGCAACTAGAATGAGTAATAATTCCAGCAATAGTCAGTCACCGAAAGCAATAAAATTGGCATCAAACGCGAGGACTCGTGGTAAAGTTCGATTCGATCCTACCATTTATACTAGACATATGTTTCCATCATCGAATACGACGTGTGGTACTAATTTTATTTCGAGCTGTCAGAAAGGGGGAGGAAGTAGTGGCGCTATTTGTGATAGCAATAGTAACATAATATACGGGGAAATAGTGACGACGAGGAAGATTCTTCTACTAGTATGGTATCAGCAGCTTCTTTGACAGAATTTACAAACAAATCATCATCAAGAGCAAAGTGTAGGAAGCGATCGTATTATACATGTTGTAGTTCTATTGATGATACAATATCGTCTCAAAGTAGTCTTTTGGGGGATATTAATGATAATTTTACGTCATTGATTTCACTGAATGAAGAATATGAATCAGCATTCGCATCTCTTTGTTGTTGCTGCTACTTCAATAATGATTTATACACATCACAGGAGGTGGCGCAGCAAAAGAGAGATGATATAAAAACTATTATAGACTAAACAATAAAATAAGAACATACATTTTTCCTACTGTATCATCTTCATTATTATCATTAGTATTACCTTTATGTTTTTGATGATGTACACGATATGCCTATTTAATTGAGTAGCATCTTCTGTCCCACAACATAAATACTCACACATACGCATACACACACGGTTTGGTTTGTACAAATGGAGATAGATGACAGATAATGTGAAGTATTTACATCAATTTTTATTATAAAATCATTTTTCTTATATATTTTAGGTCTAAATTTCAATTAAAACTTTTCTCAGTTTTTCAGTTCCTGCCGCTCCATAAAATAACAACCAGCAAAAACAATGTTTATCATCCACCTATCAATTATTTAATCCTAAAAAAGAAATAGACAGTCAGTATATTGTTTCTTTTCATTTCTTTCATTTTTACGTCCTGCCTTCTTTTATATTTTATTGGTAACATTATACCGGATATTCATATCACGGCGTCATGCCTCCCTTATTGGTTTTTTTTTAATTTAATAGGTCTCATTTTTCATTATTATTTTTATTTTTCACCACCCATTTTGTTGTACAAAAGAAATATATTTTGCTAAATCTGTGACATGTTTTTTATCAAATTCATATCGTTTTTTATTTTGTAATCGTACCCTTTTCATCCATTTTTTTTCATGTTTTTCATTAAAAAACATTAAATCTAATAAGGATTCACCATCACTTCGTGTTTCATCCATATGTCTTCGAATTACTTGTTCCGGATCTTCATGTTTTTCGGTGACATTTGATTTACCATCTTTGGAATATCCATATTTTGAATTTGGACGATTTGTTTTAATACGTATCACATCCATCCAAAAGGAACGACGTTGTTCCTTATTATTATTATTAAGCCATCAGTAGTTAATGCTGATGTTGATGTAATGTAATGGAACTGTGGCGTTGTACTTGTGCTACTTGTACTCGTCTCACCGCCGCCGTCGTCGTGCTTGTGGTGCTGGCGAAACGTGCAAATCGTTGTAATACCATTATCGTCATCGTTTTTGTATTGTAATACGGCACAGTAGCTTGTTCCTTTTTTTGTTGTCTATGAATGCTATAAGATGCTGTTTAATTTAGTAGCGTGTAATGAGGTTGAATTGCGGTTCGTTCGTTCCTTCTTTCGTTCCTTCTATCTCTCTATTCTTGCCTTCTTTCCAAACAAATTGGTATGTACAGTAGTATGTAATGTGTGATGTGACGATGGGCGGTGTCGCGATGTTGTTGTCTTCTGTCTTTTCTTATGTGCAGGCAGCACTTAGCTCCTCAAACGTTTAGGTTACATTTAGGGGGAGGGGTAGTATTTGAACCAGCAGCAGACATCATTAAACAATTCCCCTTAAACAAGCAACAACTTTTTCTTACATTTTGCAGTCACGCGCGGAATTCCTAACAATGCACGCATAGTACAGTACGTCACAGACTAACATAACTACTGTATGCACGAATGAAGTGAAATTAATGAAAAAGCACGTATTGCGCTGTGACGCATCATCGGCGTGTTTTTTTATCCTCGCCGAGAGGAGGAGAAGCGAATGATGTTTCATCATAAGGCGTGTTTTTTTATCCTCGCCGCGGCGAATGATGAATGGTTTCAATCACACTTTTTCAACACAAAGAATTCACGTCCTCGCTCCTCATTCATTTCGACACAATCAATCGTCATTTCTCTCACAAAATTAAAAGCAAAGCAAACCAAAACAAGCAAACAAAAACAGCTCAGACAAGAAACACAAAAGCAAGTAAACAGAACAAAACAATACAAACCTCAAGTAGTAACCAGTCAATCAAACAACACACACACACACACACACACACACACACACACACACACAATACACATACAATGGGAAATATTTTAACTTCTAAATTTGATACATTCGAAAGAACTCTTCCCAATGTGGATGGTAAAGTCTTGTCATTACCGGTACCACATCCGGTACCGGATATATTGCAGCAGAAACAGTGGCGAAACATGGTGGGGAAGTATTATTATTAAATCGATCCTCGACACGATCCAAATCCTCCGTTGTGAAATTACAAGAAAGTGTCCCCAATGGAAAATTTATACCAATTGATTGTGATTTACAAGATTTTCAGTCAGTACGATCCGCTGCTAAAGAAATCAAAACAAAAGGATATAATGAGATATATTGTCTTGCGAATAATGCTGGTATCATGGCAGTCGATGATACGATTACGAAAGCCGATGGTTGTGAGGTACAAATGCAAACCAATCATTTATCACATTTTTTATTAACCAAAGAATTATTTCCATTAATCCTAGCGGGGTCGAAAAAATATGGTGATGCACGTATCGTACAACATAGTTCTATTGCACGTTTTCAAACACCAGAGGATATTGGATTAGTGGAAAAATATTTTACCAAACAAGAGAAGGATGGTCAACTCGGTGGCAATGAAGATACTGGATTTATGAAAGGAGGGAAGTGGGAACGGTATCAACAAACGAAACTGGCGAATTCGGTCTTTATGTATGGTTTACATGAGAAACTCAATGTATTGAGAGAAAAGGGTCAGGATGAATACAAGAAGGTATTAAGTTTATGTGCTCATCCAGGTGTATCCAGAACGAATTTATTTAATCATCTCTATAATGGTGATGGTAATGATGGAATGGGAGCAGTCAATTTTTTACTACCAATTTTGTACAACCTTTTGTCAATGCCGTATTTTTACAATCGGCAGAAGATGGTACAATGGGATTATTGAAATGTATGATGGATACCAAAGAGAATGTAAAATGTGGTACATTATATGGACCAAAAATGTTTGCAGGATATCCAATACTCAATCCACCAAAACCATATGAAATTGATTCCACAGCACAAGAAATGCTGTGGCGTACCAGTGAAGAAGCCACCGGTGTGAAATTCGATCTTAATTAATTGAATAATTTGAATGAATGCATTATGAATAATACGAATGAATGTATTGAATGACGAATTCATTTGATTACTTGTACACAGTATAAATATATATAGAAGAATTGTCCAAATTTTAGATGAATAATGATTAAAAAATAATGAGATAGAATTTAATAAGTTAAAAAGATTATATAAAAGATTATATTGAATAGTTTTATTCTCATTCGAAATTGGCATAAGAATCAATCAATTGGTATATTTATATTTATAAACCAAACCAACCACCAATAAAAATTCTGGAATTCCACATACTATGTATTAATATCGTGGTCCATAAATTACCACTTTTGGTATAAATGATTGCCCATAGCCAACCTAATATACATAATGGTATGAAAGCTAATTCCGATTGATGATGTATTGAAAACAATATACCACTGATAAAGATTGCTAATTGATAGGATACTGAATTTGTAGTTGAATTTGTATCTGAATCTGAATCTGAATCTTTTGATGATGATGACGATGATGATGGATTTGAATTATTTTTTAGATTGAAATAATGATCTAGATTTAGATTCGATGAGGATGGTAACCATAATAATAATGTTGGTAATAGGTACCCTCTATATAAAATTTCTTCAAACCATGGTGCTGTGATACATGGTGCTATATATCCTACCAAACTTGCTTTGATATCATAAGTATTTAATAAGAACCCACCACTGAATTTTCTTCTGCCATTTGCAGTATACCTAAAGGAAATATATAGGAATTTAAGATATCGGATATATTATAGAACCAACAGGATACAAAATATCCACCTAATACCCACCATATCCATTGTTGTTGTTGTTGTGGTTTGGTTGTAGTTGCGATTCGGGTTTATTTTGTCCATACTACTACTACTACTACTACTATTATTATTCTTATTCTTATTCTTATATTGACTTGTAAACCACATACTAGTAGGTTGTTGAAAGAATGATTGTGGTCTTGGTATTAGTCTAAGAATAATGGATGCTAATACAATCCATGATGTGTGTCCCATTAATACTGTTAATGATTTATGCATGGGTACTGTCATCCACGTGGCATATTTAGCATAACCATATAAAAAATCTTCCCAAAATAAACTTATACGACCAGTAAAGAAGTATGTTCTTACTAATATTAGAAATGTAAACCCCGAACTAATTCTGGAATATTTGGAGTTCCAGATATTTTTCCATGGCATATCTTTGTCATTGGTTTGGATAATAAATTTGGTAATACATATGTTTCCTCGTCATTATCATTATCTGAATTTAATGATTCCTTGTCATCATCATCCTCCGACAACAGCATAGTAGTAGTAATAGTAGTACTAGTCTCTGATTTAATAGTAGTACTAGTATCTGATTTTGTTGATTCTTGACTTTTTTGATTCCGTCGAATGTATTGATATAGACCTAATGTGATCATACCAGCTAACGTGTCATATCCAATAGAGGAATAATAACCTCGATTATTGCCAATGATTTGAAATGGAAATAATAATGATTGTTGTGTCAATACCACCGTATGAAAAATATAGATCAGGAATGTGATTATTAATTGTGTGGAGGATCGTAAATGAAAGATCCATATTGGTATTAACTTGATTATTTTTTTTGTTATATTGTATTTGCTCTTGTTTTTGTCGTTCTTGTTGTTGTCAATAATAGATTGTAAACATTTTGGTCGTTTGAATGAAGATGAAGAAGAAGAACTATTTATTATCTTTTGTCCTGTCAAGATTTGAATCATCCGACGTTTCAATGAAGAAGAAGCAGAAGCAGAGGAGGGACTGACGGAATCGTCATCGACATCGACAGCAGCATCGCCGGTAGTAGTAGAAGATGCGGATGGCAATAATAGTAGTGGACGACGACGATTTGATAGATGCTGATGCTGACGATACCAGTTAGTATGCCGTCTACTACTTTTCGTACTGCTACTGCTAAAGGTATATGATTTGTTGCATCATTGAATAATGACAAAGACGACTGGTCGTCCGTTGACGTCGTTGTGATTGTGATTGTGATTGTGATTGTATACGGGTTGATGTTGATAATGATAACCTTGTACCGATGTAAATCCAATTCCATTACTGCTGCTGCTTCCTGCTGTCATCATATTATTAGCACCAAGAGAAATGAATAACGAGCAGCAGCATAATATTACTGCACCACGGCCAACAATACTGTTATCTTCTTCCTTTCTCTACTATTACTACTATAGTAGTAGTATTGCTAGTACTTTCCTCATCGTCTCAAAAAGATCTCTACCGGTACTGTTGTGGCTGATGAATGGATGAATGAATGATGGATGGATGGATGATGGATGGAAAATGAAAATGATGGATGGGATGTGTGCTTTTATTGGCTTCCCACCTCGAAATCTTCCGTCAGCCATGGATAAAAAATTAATTTTGATTTTTTTTAAATTAAAATCCCATGCCCCCCCCCCCTCCCCCGAAAAAATATTTTTCACTATCACTCACACTCACACTCACACACACACACACACACACAACAAAGAAGATGTGCATCAGCCATAAGGTGCGTGTGAACAGAACTGTTAACGATCTCAACAATAAAAAGAATAGTCTAGATAGAAAAGATGTGTATATATATAGTATAGTCGTTTTTCTTTACTACAATAAAAAAACTCAGTAAAGATATAAATAACTTTTTTTTTATATATATAAAATATATATATATTATAAGACTAAAGTTTTTAACAAAGACTATCATCTAATATGTCACCATAATTATTACTCTTGCTGTTACTATGACCAATACCACTACCACTCAAAGTAGTAGTTGTAGCAGTAAAACGATTATATTGGACATCATAGTTTGTAAATATTTTGGACGAAAATGTATAAATAATTGATTTTGATTTTGTCGTCCATTTCACTACTATCACCACACCACCAAAACCACTACCACTTATACATATATCATTATCTAAATATATAATATCTAAATATCTTTTTTTGATGGAACGGATTGTTGGTAATTTAATAGATGGTAATTTCCACCATTTTAATATTCTATTCAACAATGTACAAACAATCCTTCGTACAACAATCTTTCCTTTCGATGATATTGAATAATTTTCTGATATTGGTAAATACTAATGAAGATAATATAAAGAAAGAAAGGAAAGAGAGAGAGAGAGAAAGAGAGAGGAGTAGACAATGAAGTAAGGAACATGATGTGATCGATTATACTCCCAGAAATAATAGTACAGTTCAATATAATTCAGCACAAGACAACAAAAAAAAGCAGACGAATGCAAAAGCAGACGCAAATGCAAAAAGCAGACGAAAATGCAAGATCATCAGATGCGGTACTGGTACAGTATTTGCGTTTCGTTCCAAAAAGTCAATATCCCGTACAGTACTGTACGTGTAAGTAACTTACCTTGATTGTATTAATTAATAATCCCCATTTCAAAAATGTATAACGTTTTTGAAATAGTAATTTTGAATATTAAAAAATAATCGATTGCCCCTATTTTTTTTGGACTTATTATTTATATTATTATCACCACTACCAATAACAACAGTATTTCTGGAAGATGACGTAGTAATAGTAGTTGACGTAGTACCAGTAGTAGACTTTGTGGATGACTTGGTAAAAACTATATCCCATTCACCATCCATTGTATCAGCAATAAATCCTTTCCCCATACCATATAATAATAAACATAATGCATTTAATTTTTCATTATCACGTTCTTGATTTTCTTTTTCTATTCCTTCCTGATCATGATGTTTTTCTTTTTCTTCTGATGATGATTTCGATTCTTGATGATGATGATGATGTTGTACTGCTTCTTTTTTAATACCATTTATAATAAATTGTGTTAAAGTTGTTTTTGGATCATGTGATAATTGTTCTAAATTATACCAACCACCAGCAGTCACAATATTCGCATTTTTTGGAAATCCTCGTCGTAACATTTCAAATTTTTCTTTTAATTTTCTTTTCCTTTCTATTTCTTCTTCGCTATCCTCTTCCGTTACTGATTCGGATGATACTGATACTGGCGCTGATACTGGCGCTGATACCGACGCTGACGCGGATGATGTCATGAATAGTTCAGACGACGACGACGACGACGACGACAATGACCGCGGCATTAATGATATCCCATCCTGTTGTACCGTTCTACTTCTTGTTCCTGATCCATTAATAATGACTGTATTAAAGTTGAAAGCACAACAACAATAATTGAATTCTTGGAGGATGCTGGATAATAAAAATAATATGCTTATTATTTTGAAAATAAGTGACGGTCTGACATAATTAATTGTTGTTGATAATTTTAAATGATAAT
This sequence comes from Fragilariopsis cylindrus CCMP1102, assembly GCA_900095095.1. Classification (NCBI taxonomy): domain Eukaryota; phylum Bacillariophyta; class Bacillariophyceae; order Bacillariales; family Bacillariaceae; genus Fragilariopsis; species Fragilariopsis cylindrus. Next base: position 115,780 of record FMBT01000341.1, read on the forward strand.
GATGATGATGATGATGATCGTAGCTACCGTATCAGTAGTATTCTTTTTCGCTGTTGTGTCGTTTTTGTATTTGTATTTGTGTAAAAAGATCAAAGATTCTCGTTTGTTGTCTTTTGACTGACGCTTCTTTGTGTTCTTCACAGTGTTCGCAATTGTCCGTAATTGCAATGTCATGGTTGTTGTTTTTCCGCGAAACTTTCATTTTTTAAGAATCAGAACGAAGGATGGACGACAAGTATAAAAATAAAATTCTGTTTTTTTTTAACACGCTAAAAAACTTTTTCCTTTCTCTACTACCAACACAGTAACCACTGCACATTCTTCAAATCTCAAATCTCTTAAGAACAACAACGACAACAACACAAGAGTCCTTCTTATTTTTGTATTAGCAAGTCGATCAATAATAAACGACACAACACAACACAACCTATAATAACATACATAATGGCACATTTGAGTAGTCCACAAGCGCAACGAACGCTGTAAGTTTTTATCATATCATTCCATTCCATTCCATTCCATTCCATTCCATTCCATTCCATTCGATCATGTGCTGTTGCTGTTGCTGATGCTGATGATGTGCGACACGACACGTAGTAGGGTAACGTTTTGCAGTACTTTATTACAGTGCCTGCCTATCACACTAATTCATCCAATATTCAATATCTAAATAATTCCCTACTTTTATTAATTCTCTCTTTTCTCTCTCTACACACAATTAACTCGACTCAACTCGACTCGACTCGACGACGATGTACCCGGTTATGCACATAAAACAAAATCAACAAAACAACAAATAATACCGTACGGTATACTGTAATTCAATACAGAAAATTCATAACAGCCTTTGCATGCACAACAGTTGGTATACAAACAATCTTATTTTCAGATTTTGATCATATAGAAGGTGTATCCGATGGTGGTGGTGGAAATAAATTTGTCGGCAAACCACATATATTTACAAATATACAAAAAGAGTTTCAAAATTTTGTCGATATTAATATCTATGGAATAAATAGTGCAAATGTAAATATTGTAAATACAGCAGTAGCAGATGCAACTGCAAATGCAAATGCTGCAGCAAGTAAAAATGGTATAGCAAGTAAAAAAGATGCTATAAGCAAGTAATAATACTACCAGTACAGATGCAACAAAAACAATAGAGAGTACAAACCACCACAACACACAGAAAAAGAATTGATTCGTGATTTATCGTAGTAAATAACAATATATACGGTAGCTCTGCAGCAATAGCAACATGCAATACTATTAATAAGTAAAAAAATCAATGAGATAGTACAACTACTGGCAAACTATTTCTTCCTACTATAATGTATAATAAATTGTGAAAGATAATAAGGGTACGCAGTAAAGCTACTATTTCCTGCTGCTAGAATCTATTTAAACTGTCTATACGTACGTACGTTTGGTCGATGTACAATGCACGAAGTAAATAAATAAATAGTTACTACTGTACCAAATAATATTTACGTCGTTGTCTATCTTTTTCTCTTTCAATTATGAATTTCTGTCAAACTTATATGTATTTTTTTTGTTCAGAGAGGATTTTTTTTCTTCTAGTTTCATTGAGGTATATAATAATATACTAAGTTAGTATAATAATATAGTATTTCCTACATTGAAGATACAGTATATAATAATCTAAATGACATAAGACTTGGCGACCCTTCTATTTTCTAGGCAATACATTCATAATATTATTCGATCTGTTGTTCTGCCTAACTTCACTCTGTTTATTGTTGTTTAATTATTTAATTCTTTCTCCCCTAAAAATAATGACCCCGAACTTTAAAATAAAAAAATGTCATTAGAAGTGGTAGTATTGGATTTTAATTAAATAGCGTACGACAACTTGTTTCTTAGGTAACTTTGCTTTTCGGCTTATAAATTTAATTCCTGTATGCGATTCATTCCTTCAATCAAAATGTCATTAGAAGTGGTAGTATTGGATTTAATTAAATAGCGTACGACAACTTGTTTCTTAGGTAACTTTGCTTCGACTTATAAATTTAATTACTGTATGCGATTCATTCCTTCAATAAAATACAATTCCCTAATTAAGCATCGCGCGCGATGATACGGACTAAACAAAATCAAACACGCATACTGATTGAAGTCAATGTTGTTATGAGATCCAATTTTTAAAAAGTATTTAATTAACTAGAAAAGTCGCTAGAAGTTGAATTAGTGTTAAAAAAAACGCGCATTGTTGAACTTTTTTGTTGCCTAAAATTAGAGAGTCGAGTCGCTAGAAGTTGAATACATGTAGTGTTAAAAAACGCTAATTGTTGAACGGTGTTGCCTGTTATTTTCGAAAAAAAAGCTGTCACGCCACTGGCATGCTGCACCTCCTACCGATACTACAACTTTTACTGCCGTACAAGACAACATACATCCACGAGCATCGTTCATGCGGTACTACAATCTATTTATTCATAACCGGCATATTGTATCCTACCATACTGCAATAATAATATCATTTCATCGTCTTCTTCTTGTGCTTCTGAGCATCATCATATTTACATGATATACCGTACTACTTTCTATTTCATCTCCGACGACACGTATCATACTTCGAGTTTTTCTTACACCACTGTTGCAATACCGAACTATTATCATTGATCTCCATTGTACTACTGTATCCAATTCGATCAGAGAGAGAGAGAGAGAGAGAGAGAGAGACGGTTATTCCACTCGTCGAAGCAATTCGATTCATTCAATATATCGTATTAAGTGAGTACATCATTAGACTAACGTGATAAAAACACACGGTAAACACAACAGTAAAAACATTACTACAGCTTGTATTTAAATCATTGTCGATACATATCTAATTTCTCCCTCATCTCTCTCAACCTCCATTTATTTGTTGTCTTTTTCTCCTTCTTTCGCATCCACACGTTGCGTGTACATCAATCAAAAACACTATTAACTTTTTCTGCGAACAAGCGTTCTTTAATAACAGTATATTATATAGCAAAGAATGAGTCTGTCACATGACAAAAGTAGCAACGAATGCGGAGGCGACTACATTAATAACAAAAATCAAGTTGTTTTTGCATCTGATGATTACAACAGCAACAGCAGCAGCAGTAACAACAAAAACAAAAACAGCAAGGACAACGACGACGACAACAACGACATCTTTGTATCGTCGCCAACACTAGAAACAGAATCCGCAACAAAGAATACAAGAAAGTATGATAATTCGTCAGACGCAAATGATAATTTTGGAATAGTTTATCCTTCAAACAGCATATCAAAAGAAGAACAAAGCGACAATAAGGAAGTTGAAGCAGTATTAGTACCACTACCACCATCATCACCAAAAAATGATGACGTTGATGACAGCGACATGATGAACGGTGATATCAATAACGATTGTAGCACCAACAACAACGTGAACTACAACGTCAACGCAAACAAGAGCGTCACAAGCAACAACAATAACATTAGCAACATTACTAATACGAGTAACCATAAAATGGTACCGGCAACATAGGTAGCAGTATTAATACCCAAACAAGCCGTATCCTGCAGATACTTACTCGTTTTTATCTCTTTATGGACCTATTAAGAATCCTGGATATTTTTCATATGGTTTCATGGTGTACGTGTTTCAGATGATATTCCTTGTACTGATGGTACTTAGTGTAACCCATCGCGACTGGTCCACTAATGGTGACGGGGATAACCCCGATGGAGGAAGAGAAAATTTATCGAAAGAATCGCAAGATCGATACCAGCAAATGTCAGTCCACTAACTAGAGCACCCAAGTTACAGCTATGTTGTCTTATTTTATCTTTGCCGATTCAACTATACTTGATGTTGTTATGGCTGTTGAATTGTTTCCGCGTTTTAATCAGGCAACACATGATGACAAAATTGGATGCATGGTATTTTCTTCTGTCTTACGCCTCACTCAAGGTACATTAGCAATTTTGTAACTTTTTTTTGGTTATCACTACACCAACTACAATTGAAATCATCTTAAATTTTACAGCAATCAATTTCATTTCAACTCTTGATAATGTTGGATTTAGAATTATCAAATGGGGAAAGTATGGTCCAAAGTTTGAAGAGGAGGCAAAACGCATTGAGACGCTACCTCTTCCTAGATGCATTTACAGGAAATACAAGCATATTAGGTACTTGTGTACTGTTATCCCTATTGGTATGATGTTTTCTCAATGATAGGCTATATCATTATTCTTCAGGAAATAATATTGTTTGGGTCACCAAAACCTTTAGGGTTCAATTTCAAGACAAGGAACAAGGACTCCAGGTATACAATGGCTGCTACAAGAAGAATGAAGCTGCAATTGATAGGAAGGAAGGATTTAGAAGAAAGTTTATGAAGGTTTGGAAACAATACTGAAAGTGCTAAATTTAGTTATTGTATTAAGGATCGTCGCTGGATTCTTTCAAGGGTGACATACTAATGCTTGTGAGCAGTGGTAATGATAATGAATTAGCTCGTTCTTCAAAAACAGATACATTTGATGTTGCAACAATGTTTGGTGAAACATGGTATTCTTCTAGTAACACACCTCTTGATGTGTACTTTATTGAAGAGAAAAATGGTGATATTGAATTGAATGAAACCACTTGTTCATCGTTTATTGGTGATGGAAATTGTGATCTATTTTTCAATACTTTAGATTTTCAATATGATGGCGGAGATTGCTGTGCTGCTACTTGCTCTGGATCCGATTGTGGAATTGGATCCCTTAAGAACGCCTTTGGTGAAACTAATACATCTGGAGATGGTTTTCCCGACTGTACAGATCCGGACTGGTCCCATGACTATTCTTTTGATTAATTATTTCAAGTAGTGGCAGAGTAGAGCTGGACCCAGTAAAGCCATTACTATTTATTGATTGTGACGGAAGTAATGTTTTGAGCATTTATGTTGGCAAATCCATGGAAAAACATACAGAGACGATTATGGTCAATGATGGAGCTGATTGTTCTATCACTATCAGAAACGAAACTAGTGCTAGGGGTTACAGATTTGTTGAGCCTGACCCAATTTGGTATGTTAGTATACAATTTTCCATGGAGACAAAAAATCTGTCGAAAACAATTCAATCGTGGTGCTCAATCTTTTAGTGGTTATAATAGATATTCTAGTTTCAAAAGGATACCAGATTGTTTTTTAAATAAGCTTTCCGATCATTTTGATTACTCAGCTGATTATACTGGTATTGATTATGACCTGTCAGCAGAAGCAATATATTGGTTAATGAATGATGAATCAGAAAATCAATGTGCGAGGATTCCTTTTTTCTTGAAAGATATGCATTGGCTGTAATTTCTTTTGCTAACCCTTCTGCTGATTCTAATTTCACATGGATAAGTAAAACAAGACAATGCGATGGCCTAGCATCAGATGTGATAATGGAGTTGTGGTAGATCTGGATCTGAGTAAGTTACCAATGGTGTTCTTCTTTTCCATTTTATAATGATTACATATGCTAATATGAATTGTTCTATTTCTCATTTTCTTATGTTTCAAATTTTATTATAATACAATAGGTTCCAGCAATCTTACTAGTACGTTTCCAACTCAGATAGGCTTGTTGACCTCACTTGAAGATGTTTGGCTTGGTGAGTAATTATATCAACTATTATTTGTTGCCTTTCATTATTAGATTATTGTCTCACCAAGTCATTATACTCCTTTCTATATTTTATCCTAAATACACTAGATTCTAATCAGCTTACTGGTTCCATTCCAAGTGAGATTGGACTATTGACCTCACTTTATCGGCTATATTCGGGTAAGTGATTGTGTCAAATATTATTTTGCTGTCTTTCACAGTTTTATTAGCGTTATTATCTCACCATGCACTAAAATGCATTCCATCTTTACTTTCAAATACATAAGATTTTAATCAGCTTACCGGTTCCATTCCAAGTGAGATTGGACTGATGACGTCACTTGAAGAGCTTGAATTACGTAAGTGATTGAATCAATGACCATTTTATTGCCTTTCATTATATTGGTGTTGTTATCTCAAAAAAATTACTTGCCTTTTTATTTGTAAAATACACTAGGGACAAATGGTCTTACTGGTTCCATTCCAATCGAGATAGGACTCTTGACTTCTCTTGAATGGCTTGTTTGAGTAAGTGTTCCAATTAATCATTACTCTATTGCCTTCTACTCTTATTTGTTCTGATTCTCACCATCACATTTAATACGTTCCATATTTGATTGTGAATACTCACTAGATGCAAATTCCCTGACTGGTTCCATTCAAAGCGAAATTATGGTCATTTCACTTGAATTTCTCCTTGGGTAAGCAATAAACGAACTTTGATCTTGTTGTCCTATTCATATTTCTGTTGTCTCCTAACTATTGCATTATGATGCATTTCATGTCATTTTGCTCAAATAAATTAGGTACCAATGAGCTCAATGGTTCTATTCCAAGTGAGATGGGATCAATTACCTCACTTAAAGAGCTTTGGCTTAGTAAGTGATTGATTCAAGTATAATTGCACTGCCCTTTCCTACTGTTCCTATAGTTTCCTAACATTATCTCTTGTTTTTGATACTTATTGGTAATCACCAGACTATAATGAGCTTACCAGTACTATTCCTAGTGAGATTGGAATGTTAAACTCACTTAAAGATCTCCGTTTGAGTAAGTGATTGAATCAAGTATTACGTGTTGCCTTCTATTATCTTAGTGTATTATCTCACCTACGATACCTTTTATATTTTGTTGTGGAATACATAAGATTACAATCGAATCACTGGTTCTATTCCAAGAGAGATTGGACTTTTGACTTCACTAGAAGAGCTTTGGCTTGGTGAGTAATTGCATCAACTAATATTCCATTCCCTTTCAATATTATTTTAGTATTATTATCTCACCACGTCAATAATACCTTTTTCTTAATATTTTATCACCAAATACATCAGACGAAAATGTGCTCAATGGTTCTATTCCCAATGAGATTGGATTGATGAAGTCATTGATATGGCTTAGACTGAGTAAGTGATTGAAATCAGTACTATTGAATTGTCTTTTACGTTTCTTTCTTCCTTCTTGCATTCTCACCATATTATTATAATACATTTCATTTTATTTTGCTTAAATACACCAGATGAAAATCAATTAAGTGGCTCCATTCCAAGTGAGATTGGATTGTTAACCTTGATTACAGATCTTCGTTTCAGTAAGTAATTGAATCAAGTGTGACTCTATTGTTTGTCTTCTACTGTTCTTTCATTTGCATTTTCTCATCATGTCGTTATAACGTTTTTCTTATATCCTATCAATAAATACACTACTATGCCTAGACAATAATCAGCTAACTGGTTCCATTCCGAGTGAGATAGGATTGTTGACCTCACTTGAATCACTTATCTTGAGTAAGTGATTGAATAAATCATTATTCTACTTCTTTTCATTATATTGCTGTTCATATTGCTTTGATTTCTCACTATTGCATTTTAATTGTTTCCATATTTTATTGTAAAACAATAGATAATAATCAGCTAACTGGTTCCATTCCGAGTGAGATAGGATTGTTGACCTCACTTGAATCACTTATCTTGAGTAAGTGATTGAATAAATCATTATTCTACTTCTTTTCATTCTATTATTGCTGTTCATATTGGTTTGATTTCTCACTATTGCATTTTAATTGTCTCCATACTTTATTGTAAAACAATAGATAATAATCAGCTAACTGGTTCCATTCCGAGTGAGATAGGATTGTTGACCTCACTTGAATCACTTATCTTGAGTAAGTGATTGAATAAATCATTATTCTACTTCTTTTCATTCTATTATTGCTGTTCATATTGGTTTGATTTCTCACTATTGCATTTTAATTGTCTCCATACTTTATTGTAAAACAATAGATAATAATCAGCTAACTGGTTCCATTCCGAGTGAGATAGGATTGTTGACCTCACTTGAATCACTTATCTTGAGTAAGTGATTGAATAAATCATTATTCTACTTCTTTTCATTCTATTATTGCTGTTCATATCGCTTTGTTATCTCACTGTTGCATTTTAATTGTTTCCATACCTTATTGTTAAACAATAGATAATAATCAGCTAACTGGTTCCATTCCAAGTGAGATTGGACTATTGACCTCCATTGTAGAGCTTAGTCTGAGTAAGTGATTGGATAAATTATTTTGAATTTACTGTTTTTTTAATATTCTGCTCATTTTGGTAATATTACTTTTTATTGTACTTTCAAATACATTAGAGTTGAATGAGCTAACTGGTTCCATTCCAAGTGAGATTGGATTGATGACATCATTAACAAGACTGTTTTTAAGTAAGTGATATATATCATATATTAATTTGTTCTCTTATAATGCCTTTCCTACTATTTTCTCACAATCAGATCCTTTCCTTGTATTCTCTATTGTTAATCGCTAGATTATAATCAGCTCACTGGTTCCATTCCAAGCGAGATAGAACTATTAACCTTACTTGAATTGTTTTGGTTGAGTAAGTGACTGGATCAAGTGTTATTAATTTGCTTTTTGTTGTTCTATTCTTCCTCAAAATTATATCTCATTCATTTCGTCAAATACACTAGATTCTAATCAGCTTACTGGCTCCTTTCCGAGTGAAATTGGACTGATGACGTCATTGACGAGTCTTTTATGGAGTAAGTGACTGGATCAAGTATTATTATTTTGCCCTCTACCATGTACTGCTGTTTTTATTGTTTTCTCACAGTCGCATTTTAATTTTTTTCGTACCTTATTGCGAAATACATCAGACGATAACAATTTTACCAATTCTATTCCAAGTCCTAACTCATGTACTATTGATATTAAGCTGACGGGTTGTCCCAAGACCCCAGAAATATCTCTTGATAACGATTGCCAAGGCCGTCCAACGGAAATTACCTTCAAATACAATGGGGGTAGTTGTGCCCAGTCTGATAATAACAAGAATCCCCAAACGTTTACTTGTACTGATTCTAATGGCGGTCCTCCTACCCCTCCTGGTACACAAAATTACATCACAGCTACTGCTCTCGGAGGAGGTGATCTGTACTTTGCAGGTCCTGTGAAAGTTGGAGAAAGGTACACCTTTAAAGTTAGAGAGACGTACTCCTTGAATGCCGATGGACAATTCGATACGCTTTCCTCTGATATAACCATCACCATCTTCGAGTCTCAAGGAGGAGCTGCTCTCCAGACAACCGATATGAAGTTGTCTTGTGCCAACTCGTTGTTCCTCTTTGATACGTTTGGAGCAAATGCAATTACCCAGTGGGTTGAACCATCTGGTCGTGTCGTTACCGACACACACACCGGTGTCGAAACGGTAACGATTGAAGTTGATTTGGAAGTATCCACCGAGCAGACGCCAGTTCGTATCATGGAACTAAGCGTCCTAACCAACACACAAGATGCACCTATTGATTATACTTCCTATGTTGCAGGTCAAATCGTACCACCGGGATCGAGTATTGAGCTTCCTGGTTTCGCAATTGACATCGAGCTCAGTCAAAGAGTTCGATACACATTCTTCGCAACAATTCATGGTGAAACTCTTGATGGAACCAATACGTGTAACGGTTCTGGCTTCCTCGATTGTACCGTTGGTTTCAACCTCGATACTGATTTCCCTACCATGGTTCCTACTCCTAGTCCTACCATCACACCATTCCCTACTCCTGATCCTCTTACTACGACATGCGAGATTGATGCTGAAATCACATGTAATGTTCTCAGTCTTGAAGGCGTCGCATGTGACCAAATCCTTGCTCCGAAATCTGCTACCTGCCCTGCTGGTGCCGAGCTTTCTGTTGCTTACCTCAAGTACGATGGATCTCTTGGTGATATTGTCTTCGTTGAAGTCATCTGTGACAAGAGTACAACGTACATTGATAGATCTATTGCAGCCGGTGAAACTTTCCTTTTCCATACCCGTGCCAATTCTTGTGAAGAAGTCACTTTTGTCATCTCTGATGCTGACCCTGACATTGATGGTAACAACCTCGCTGAAGAAACTGTCTCTACTTTATGTCCTGGACCTTGGACGCTCGGAGCCACAATCGCTGGCGCTTTCGTCTTGGATGCATACATTGATACTGAAGACGATGGTGCTTCCTTCACCGTCAATGTCAACGAAGCTGAAGTTGAGTTTAATTTCCTTGCCGAGAACTCTGGAGCATTCCCTCTCACGGTTGTGAGCGGTGTAATTTCCGACACTATCGCCGGTGCTGACAGTGGTATCGGTGGTACATCCCAAGTAGCGGGACTTCCTGCCACTCTTCCTCCCAGAAGTCGGACAACACTACAGAGTGTGACAAATGTTATTAATTTGGATGGACGATCCGGTGAAGTTGTTACAATTAGCATGGGTCTTGTTGGACAAACCAACAACCAGTTCGCTCTTCCGTGTGAAGATGAAGCCTCGCTCACTTTTACTCTGTAAATCAAGGTTCCAACTCCTAGTCCAACACTTACTCCTCGCCCTACTACCACCTCTAATGAGCTTCTGACAATTAACGAAGATGATTCTTGATGGTCACAAATTGTGATCAAATTTCGAATGTATCTTTTTCATGAGGAATACCCGCCTTTTCGGAATCAATTTATGGAAGTGCTGCTTACAATTGAACAGTCCCTCTCAAGTTTCTCAAGCTAACAGTATGCTAGATTAATATCCAAAATAAGTAGTACTATATGTGTTTTAAATAACGAATCGAACCTGTACTTGTTATACTGTGGCCAATATCATCGTTCCTAATAAATTATCGTTTAGATATATGTGAGTATTGTAGTCGTTGTATTACTATTGAATCGAAACCCATATTTTACTTGTAACAAATCGCAATAATATAATATCATCTTATTCCAGCTTTGATTGTTCGATCGATCGATCGATTTGAAATCCACCCCTTTCCTCTATATATATTTATAACCTTCTTATCTATCGTGGCTTTTTCCCGCCGTAATTTTTTTGATCATTCATCGTGCAATTATATTATCATTGCATTTGCAAAAACACTGCAGCAATTTCCGGATCAGCATTGTTATTTATTATTCCTCCTCCTCCTCCTCCTCCTCCTCCTCCTTCTCATCATCATCATCATCATCATCATCATCATCATCATCGCTATCGCTATCGCTATCGCTAGCGAATGATAATATCTCCCAATCCTCAATTTCGCGAGAAGTTTTAAATAACGCATCCTTCAAAAAGTTATAATCAAGCTCATTTTGTTGTCCATATTCAAGTTACATCGAAATCGCTGTCTGTTATCGGTAGTCTTGATAGATTAGACTATCTGGTAACCGGATCATAACAGTCGATGAGGTGAGTTACCTCGATCAACACAAGAATTTAAAGGTCCTGACATTCGGGAGTTGACGACAATTGATGTAGGACTAGATGTTTTTTTCTGGGTATGCACTTTTAAATAATGTTGATGGTACATATAACAAACGAATAATAGTGACGAATACGCCTCGTACTAACTACTTCTAACTACTTCCAGGATATCTAGCAGTAGCGAATGTTGGATAATGTTGTTTATGGTACGGAAGCGAACAACTAATAATAATCAATACAGTGTACGCGTCGTATCGTATGACGATTAATAGTAACAGTATTAGCGTTTAATACAAAGAAAGAACACTAGATATATAATAACCACACAAATTGAAAATATTCGAGGAATTTATAATACACTTATGATTTGATGTTCAATGCTATCTTCTGGTATTCTTATTGGTGGTGATGGCAGTGAACAAATATATTGTCTCATTCGCTTCAAATGCAGCCCGAGCAAATACCATCGTCATTCTTTTCTTTATTTGGAACTAGTTGGAACTATTGTGGGACGATTGGTGAATACTGTGGTGACGACGATGATGACTTTTATCGTTGTTTTCAATCTATGTTTCATTCCCAACGTGTTGCCTTCCTATTTCTTTTTGACTTTGGTGACAGCAGGTTATGGCTATTGCTATGGCTATGGCATGGCTATCATCATCATCATCATCATCGGAAGATCGATCCGATGATGACGAATCGTCAGCACAAACAATAACACATAAATCTTATAGTAAATCATCTACAGCATCACTTAATGCAACCTATGGTTGAGCTGCCGTTGGTGGTGGTACACATGATCGTAGTGAACTTCTCTACTGGAAGTAGGATATCAGTCGGATTATTCCGTTCTGTACCACCAAAATCGACTCCCAATGAATGTATACAATTATATTTGTTAATTCCTTTTCCATTATTGCTGTGATTCTTGTTTTTAAAAATTGAAGATAAAGTTTTTTTTGCAATATAGAAAATCTTTGCCGATGAAGTTGTTGTTGAATTCAAGAAAAGACCATCTAGGGACAGATGCCGGTGGCGCTAGAAGAAGCCGTGGGCTTCCATGTTGATCGTCCATATATCGGACAGAGGAGCTAGAAATACTATTTATTCTACGGGCAGCTGGTAACATCTCTTCCTCTTCTTTTTCTGTTACTTCTACTTGGTTATGAGCATAATTAATTGATGAAGATTCATCTCGTCTCCTCTCTCGCTCAAAAAAAAAAGAGCAGTCGCGACAAATATAAAAGGGAACAAAGACCAATCACACTTAAATTTTTTGCTATGGACTACAGTAATTGGATTTATTCCTATACAAATCTAATGAAGAGACAAACCTGTAAATGTAGGATAAAAATCGCGATACTAGTTGTTCAACAAAAGTTAGATGTGTAGGTACGTATGGATCAGATTTAGGAGCAACGAAAAACAGTACGGTTCTTATTTTTGTTTAGTCGTTAGTTTTTCTTGTCTCGTGTATTGTGTTGGTGAGTGGTTGTAGCAATTTTGAATTACACGCACACTGGACCCACATGTTAACTGTGTATCGCATCATCTTATCCTATCACTGCCGCCGCCGCCACCGCCGTCATCGTATGTTATCGTAAAATTAAATTTTATCATCACGTACAGTACAATAACTTTATAAATCAAACAATCGTAGGTTTACTATCTCTCCAAAACGACGACTGTCTTGTACTTGATTCAAAAGTGTTATAGGATCGACGAAAGTAGTTAATATTTTCTTCATCGTCATCATTGTCATCATTATCATTATCATTATCATCATCGCCATCACCGTCGTTCTCATCGTTGCTGTCTTCATCTGATCTTTCTGATATATTTGATAAAGATCTTGTACCAGCAAATGTCGATTTTTGTTTATGGCTACTACTAATACTACTACTATTATTATTACTATTACTATTATCATTATTAATAATCGATGAGTCAGTACTATGAATTGAACTGCTTTGACTACATGTTTTATGAAAACGTTTCATATCAACGCAAAATATACCATCTTTACTGGACATACAATTAGTAAATTCGGCACCAAACACAATATCATTATATTTATAACTTTGTAAACTTTGAAATGTTCCTGATAATTGTGGATCAATTGCTTCCACAACTACAATGATTTCAGATAATGTGTGTTCAATATGATTCCGTACTTCTTCTAATGTTAATGGTTCAATTTTTGGTACTATAAAATCAATATGTGATTTACCTTTTGGGAATATAAAATTATTTTCTGTTGTTGATGTTGTTGATTCTATCATTGCATTATAGTCAATATGTGTTTGTAATCGTTTATAGGTACCATATGCCTCACCACAAATTGGACATATAATTTCATCACGATTGCCAGTATGTGAATCCACACTTCGTAATGTTAATCCATTGGAACTTTCTATTAATGGACATTTACTACGTGGAGATAATACAGAATGATGATCAATTAAATGTACAATATCGGATGGTACAGATGGATACAATACACCACCTAAATCATCATTTGGATCAGCTAAACGCAATGGATGCATTTTTAATTTATGATCTAATACATACATTCTTGCATGTGCTTCCACTAATGGATGCGATGAATCTGTAAATCAATAGTAGCAGGAGGTGGAGGAGGTGGAGGAAGTGCGCGCGAGAGAGAGAGAGAGCGTTTGTGAGTATTACTACGATCTACTACATTATTTACGTCTTAGCACAACTTTGTACGTACCAATATCATAACATTGCAATCTTGCATAGGCTTTTTTTCCATCTGTATTCACATTGATTAGTAATTTATTTGTAAATATAATTTGACTGGATCGAAATTCTGATTTGGACATTAATGAAAAAAAGAAACTAAATAAGAATGCATTAAACATCATACTCCACATCATTTGTGTAAATATTGTTATAACTAATAGTTCACAACCTTCTTCAAAGAATGCATCAGATGCACCTGGTAAACCATCTAAAGGAAGAAAAAAAGAGAAATATGCTGTATTAGAAAAAGAAGAACTATCACTCAATAATCATACACCAGTTCATTGTACAAAATACAGACAAGATACAAACAAACAAAGACACACAAATCCAATAGAACTTACAACCAACAGTAGTACATGTTTCTAATGAAAATGCAAATGCACCCATAAATACTATTGGTATATTTGCTGTACCCTGTGATGATAATGTTGGACCTAAACCACAATCAATACTACCGTATTGTATATTATCTATATACCAATATATAGCCGCATAAAATATCACAAGTAATATCCAAAGAAATAATAAAAATGAAATTGATAAATAGGCTGGTAATCTTAACAATGAATGAAACCAATCTAATATCATTAATCTCCATAATAATTTCGTATCCGAATTTTTCATTCTAACATTATTACGTGATTGAAAAAATGGTAAATTACGATGTACCATTCTTGGTAAATCAACTTGTGATATTCTTCTATGACGATCTTTACTACTGCTTGTACAATTATTATTACTATTATCGTTGTTATTACTATGGGTCTGATGATGAGTATGATGAGTAGTAGTTATACCAAATCCAATTTCCTTTTGATGTTGACGAACTAATAATCGTCTTCGTATACCATCATCCTTGTCATTATTTTTGTCATTGTCATTACCGACGTCGTTACTGATGTCGTCGTCGTATTCGTTTATACCGCTGCCGTTGCTACCATCGGAATCACCATTAAAAAAATCTATACTCATGATTTTATAATTGGCCCCCCTTTTTTCGGATTGATTTCGATACTATATGTATGTATGTATGTATTTGATTTCTTTCTGCGACCGACGAGGCAACACTACGGTAGGTCCAGGGAGTTTGACTACACTGATAGGGGTTGTGATCGACGTTGGTAGGGTTATGATCGACGTTGGTTGGATAGGAGTTGGGGGTTGGTGGTGGGAAGAAAGAAATGAAGATTGATTGATTGATTGATTGATTCAAAGACTTAATTTGTTGTCGTCAGGCAAGGCAGGGCGGGACTACACTATTCTAGACACCAGATTCATTTATCCGATTTCTTTCGTTCGAAGAAGTATGGGATCGTATCGTTACTCTCAATATAATATCAAATACAATAGAACAATTGCTGTACGCTCTTTCTCTCTCTCTCTCTCTCTATCTCTATCTATCTATCTATCTATTTTTAATATCTCCCTTCGTGCAAAAATACAGGAACAAACACACTGTCGTCCAAGCCAATAATACCGTTTCTTTCGTCTATCTCTTCTGTGTATGTTTCAGAAATTCTTATGTGTACTGTATGCTGAATATATTTGTTGAAGCGAAGAAGAGGGGCATGTCAAAGAAGTTTCATTTCTCGCTGCTTTCGCGCTTCTTGTTCGTAAATAAGTTCGTTACCGTGTATTGACACAAAAGATACGACAAAGTAAAGCAGTTCGGGGGACAAACAAAAATGTCGTTTTGACCCCTCTTTTCATAAACCAAAAATCTCCAGTCGTGTCTATTGATTGATTGGTCTTTCGAAGAACATTCGTCATCAATGCACACATCACATCAACACAACAAATGCTTGTAATAATTTGCCAACAAACAGAAAAATCTGTACTATTCTGTGTATTCCTACTACAACATCTACAGCAGGGTCGAACGAACATTATTCTGTTGTTGGCATCTAAAACTTACACTGCTACTAGAGCTACTAGTATTCAAAAGCACACGACGTCGTGTCGTTTACGTTAAAACATTTAAATCACCTGCGGCGTATATCATCATCACAATAGAAAGAAAAGAAAAGAAAAGAAACGAAAGAAAAGAAAAGAAACGAAAGAGATGGGTTTTCATCGCTCCGTAAGATTCCTTTACAATTGTTGTTGCTGTTGGTTACTATTATCATTGAATGCGAATAATGGTGTTGTTGTTACCTGTTCAAGCAGTAGCAGTAGCAGTAGCAGTAGTACTTCTCTTAGCAATACTGTTCGTGTCATCGATGAATTCAAGAATCGACTTCTATCGATACGACAACAACATCAATACCAAGCAGACGTCGACGACGACGACAAAACTACTGCATCGTGTTACTCGTCGTTTGATGGTGGTAGCATATATTATGGAATACCAAGAACGATACTAGATAGCAATTTTCAACGACGACATCGACGACGACGAGGGGATAGTAGTAGTAGTAGCAATATCAACGAAAAGAACGACGATGATGAAAAACAACACAATAATGATATAATGAAAAGACAACAACAATATTATGAGGAATATGAAACAATTGGTAAAGATGTGGAAAAATGGGCATTAAAGATGATACGGGAAGGAACAACAACAACCAAAACAAATAATAATAATAATAATAACAATAACAATGATAATGACAATGATAATGGTTGGAAAGAAATTTATTGTTCCAAAGCATTTCGTCATAAGTTTAATACCAATTATCACAATCACAATCACAACAATAACAATAATAATACAAGTAGTATTCCTCCTAGAATAACCACACGACAATATATTAAATGGATACCCGATTCACGTGATCCAAAACATCAGGGTAGTGATGTGACTGTGAATGTGAATCAAAACAATAAAAATAATAGTAGTAAAAATCAAAATCAAAATCAAAAAAACAAAGTACAACAATTACATCCCTGTATGAAATTAATTGCTACAATTCATGCACCCTCTCCAATTGTTTGTCGATATTTATCGGATCGAAATAATTTCAAGGATTATAATAGTTTATTAATTGAACAAAAAGATATGAAAATTATCAATTCGTATTCCAAAATATGTTGGTCTCAAAGTAAAAAATTATGTAAGTTTATAAGTTTATATAAATTATTGTCCTACTTTTAAATTTTAATGTGATTTTCGCATGCATACTTGCTTGTGCAATTCTACAAAATTGAACAGAAAATCAAATCATTTCTGATCTAATCTTATCTCCCTTAATCGTTGTGTCAATGTTTTCTTCCAAATCCAATCTGTACCGTACTGCAAAAACCAAGTGTTCATACAACCGAGAGACTTTGTAACATATTGTCGTCATCGATGGTTAAACAATGGAAGAGTACAATTCATTACAAATCAAGCCTGTGAACATACGAGTAGTAGTGACGATGATGATAGTGATGATGATGATGATGATGCTACTAGTACTACTAGTAGTAAATATCGTGCATATAGTTTACGTGGTGCAACATTAATTTCACCATGTAGTAGTACACTCCAGGATAATGAAGAACAAGAACAAGAACAAGAAAAAGAAATAGAACGTACAACTATAATTATGTTATCCCATTGTAATTGTGGTAATGATATACCAGAATGGGCGGTACGGACTGCTGTTGGTATATTAGCACCAATTAAACCATTTGAAATTATACATCGAATTGAAATTGGTATACAGAATTCACGATATGAGTTAGAGAAAGCAGAAGAAGAATCATCAATAAAAATGAAATTGTCATCATCATCGTCATCATCAATGATGAAAAAAGCGACAGCATCATCATCATCATCATCATTGTCATGGTCTTCGGACGACGACGACGACGAACGAGGAAAGAAAAGAATAATAACAAGAAGAAGAAGTTCTCGACCAGCAGGTATTGCACAAATGGGATATGGAGCATTTTGGCCTGATGGTGGTGGACTTTTAGAAGAAGATAATGATGATGATGAGGAAGATAATCTATACTTTGACGAAACAATATGATGACGAACGGAACGGAACAGATCGTCGGTTTTGGAAATGTCTTTAGGGCGAGAGAATCCCAAGACGTACACTACACTACACTAACGCTGGTTCACTTTTTTCAAATTTTTCTCAGAATTGTAAATAGAAGTTCATGTTAGGTTGAATAAGGTTGGTTCCCATAAGTTACTGGGTTCAGGAATTTGATTTAAAAAAAAAGGACAGATCTGAAAATGGCTAGCTCCAGCGCGACAATTTATTGCCGGGGGGGGCTCACTTTAATCCCTTTTTGAATGAATCGAGTGAGTCACAACTCGAAATATTTGAAACGCGTCGTCGAAAAAATAATATGGCATATCCGTGCAACGCTTGATTCGCACGCGCTATCGTATGTATCTATCCACAAAATGCGAAATGTGCGAAAAAAATAAAAGTAATAATATATTAAATATGATACGACGAGATGGCGGCGGTCTACTGATCATCTAGTAGATCTATTCTAGTCTACTACTGTACGCATTATTTATTTATTGCTATATCAGGTCCTTCTTCTCAATCAAAAGAGACAAATGTTTGGTCGACGGCGGTGCCTTTCGTTTGGAGGAGCATCATCATCAGTATTACTCGTACTATTCTTATTAGTCTTTACTATAAGTATAAGTACGAATCCTAATTCCAAGTTTGGTGTTGTTTACGGATTCCTTCTTCATCGTCCTCGTCCTCCTCCTCATCCGATGATACCGATGATGACAATAATTCCACAACAACGACAACACAAGATGACTAGATGTATTGTAGGAGTTCCAGTTATTGATGAGAGATGAGGATGAAATGAGGATGAGGATAAGAAATAGAAGAACGCGGACCAACACAAAGATTACTACAAATATTACCACCACCTTATGAAAGTACAGAAGAGGAAGCTATTGGTGAGAAAAAATGATGTTGAGAATGATGACGAGGTTGTTTTCATTGAAGATAATGACGATGATGATGAAGATAATGCTGATGACGATGATGACGATGACGATGATGATGATGATGATGATGATGGACATCGTACTAGTACACAGACGACGAAGCATCAGCAACAGCAACACAACAATAACTGGATACATAAAATGATGATACATTTATCATTCAATGCGGAGACAATTTTTGTTGAAAAGACTGTAGCTGTGATTTTATCGTCGAGCAGTAATAAAAATAACGACGATGATCACGATGATGATGATGATGATGAAGACTGTTGTCCTGCGACGATTATTTCAGGAATAAGTACTATTGCGAGGACTGCTGCTGCTGCTGCTGCTGCTGCATCATCAACAACAACAACAACAACAAATCGATATCGACAAATAATAATAATAATAGTAATAATAATGATGAGGATGCAACAAATAATAATAGCACAACAATAATACAACAACAACAATATCAGCTTCGTTTTGTAATATCATCATTATCATCATCGTTATCAGTACACGACGATGATGATAAAAATGATACTACCAGTACAATAATAATATTCAAATTATCGAATCGATAGACTTTGATGATGATACCAGCAGCAGTATTGATGTGATTATTATCGCCACACACTATCCATACTTATTTGATGATCCGTATATCAACGATTGGGTCCGACGTTATAATTCGATCCTCCATATGTCGACCATGTTTGTAATGATTATTGTTATTATCAATTATTGAATGAAGGTGCAACTATTTATTGTGGTAATAAAATAAGAAAACGAAAACGAAAAACAATCAAAGTCAAAAACAAATAATAACAATGATAGTAAAAACTAAAATACAATCACACACAGGTTGACTGACCCCCGCTATTACTACTGTTGGCAACCACAAAGCGAGGCATGCATGCAGTAGATCTCTTTTTTCTTTATGTTTGCCCATCCGGTACCGATATTCTCTCGACAAGAATTTACAATGACATGCCACGTCAAGAATGATAAAAGAAAGGAACACCGTCATATGCATAGTATTCAAGACGACAACTATACTAAGTACTACGTGACGGATAGATTATTACAAAAATGGTATGCTATGCATCAGAAGGTAATAAAAGTGGCAGGATAGCCTCCGTTATTGGACTAAACCGGTCGTTGAATTGACGACGTGATATGGAACAGTATATATATATATATATATATATATATATAACTGCTGTGCGAACAGATGAACGACGGACTGGCTGTACCGTCTGCTCCCCCAGTATTCAAGTGTAAAATATAGAGAAACTTGGAAGAAGATTACGTACCGCCAGGATTATATTATAACACAAACGTAAGTGAACCAGTTCTTTCGATCCTACCTACTGGCAAGACAAGATCTTGCTGTGAAGGATAGGATGGCTACGTTCGTTGTCTCCCTGGCTCGAGCTCGAAGTGATTTGTATGGGGTTGGCGAGGCGAAGGTTCGCCTAGCCCTTTTTTTTGATACACACGGCACTAGCTCTTTAAGTATGATAGATGCAATATGCAGTTCTGTATATATATATACGTATTATATAGTCTACATGCTCATCGATATAATACATTACGGTAGACCATTCACAACTTTACTGTAATTAATAAATAATTGTGTGAAGTCTTCTTTATATCGTACAGCGTCAGTATTTTCGTTTTATTAAGGGCGTGACTGAGTTTTCCAAAAAAATAATCCTGCCTCCTCGGATTTATGCCATACACATGATAATAAGAAGTCGTGCACGAGGTGGAAAAATGCAAACGGAAAATTAGGAGCAAAACGGAGAAATCTGCGTATATAAAACGAAGAAGACTTGTATATATCTCACAAATCTGAACAGAATGAATGAGATGCAAATAATAAGAAGCTTAAAGAAATAACGATACAAAAGAAATCAATTGACGTTACTTCTACACAAGACGATAAATTTTTTAATTATAGTTATGTCCGATTATAATAACACCGAATGGGAGGGCACTGCATCTGGTGCCTTTCCAAGTCGTTGCGACTACGACCATAATAAACAGCCCATCAAGAATACAGACGAGAAAGACGATGCCAACATCAGCAGCAGTAATGGAGATGATAGCAAGGATCATCATATATTGTCGACAACAACAACGATGTATTTCCTGATAATGACGGTGCATTGTTCGATTCATTTGAAAATATTAATGAAAGTTCACGAGAGTTGGCGAGCACCAAACTGTAGTATCGTCGTTACCTTATGATGGATTGATGAATGTATCGCATTCAAGTTCATCTATGACTCCTGCTATTAGTAATACTACAACTGCTAATGTCGTTAGGGATGCAATCAAGAAGAGTAAGGAGCAGTTACAAAAATCGAATATTAAAACTACTGCTTCTAGAGAAGAGGAGAGAAGTAGTACTAATGGAGGTGAAGGTGGTGTTAGTGGATGTTTTTATCCCTATAACATGTTTCGAACACTATCAAAAGGTAAGCTTCGACTAGATGAAGGAAAAAAAGAAAAGAAAAGGAAGGAAACTACAAAGAATAATAGTAATGATAATAGTAAGCGCGACGATAATACAAATGATAGTAGTGATAACAAAAGAGTCGCTGCAACTGCTACAGCTGGTTCTCATCATGCACCATCGTACAATAAGACGAAAGATTGTTATACGAGAGATACAGATTATTTTGAACAACAGCAGCAAGAGCAAATGCCTCCTATTCTGCCTCCTCTCCTCACATCGGTAATGGAAGATGAACCATCTTCTGTTATTACTGGGCGAAGACGAGCAACCCGTTATTGAACATAATCAATACGTGCATGATTATATGATGGAGGGGGCGAGTGTTATGTCTGCAGCACGGTCCCGAGTGTCACGATCGTCACGACCACAACGACGAGTAGATGTTGGTGTTGGAAGTATTCCTAAGCATCATAATATGATCCGTCATACATTAGCAACCTCCCAACAGGTGGTAGCAAATCCAGCAACTATGTTGAAACATTTATTCGGTAGTATCGAAGAGAAACGACATATGCACAGATTAACAGCGCAACACTTACGTGCAATACATTATTGGTTATTATTTTTACCCGCAGTATTACTTACATTGATTAGCGGTGTATTGGTATTAGTCTTTGAGGCTGATTTGAACCTGAACGATGATAAAATTGATATTATTCATGTTTATTCATCAATTATGATCGGTGTACTATATTAGTTTCTGTTCTTTGGCAAGCATTTTGTAAGCAATTAGATTTCGGCGTACAAGGTGCACTCCACGATTCATGTGCTATTGCATTAAAACGTCTATCGGAAGATATATTATTAACATTATCTGCAGTAGCAGTAGTAGAAACGATCCCGGCAGAATATGTAGCATTGATTGGAGAAAAATATGAACAGGCCGTTGATTCATGTGCAACACCAACATCGTGTACCATACCATATAAATTAGAGGCAGCATTTACTACATTATCTAATCGGATGAGACTTATGTTACAGCCACCACCAACCATAATGATGGGAGGGGGAATGCAAGTGAAGTACGTGGTATTGGCCAGGCAAGAATGTACAAATTTAGATTTATTCGTTTGTATGCAACAGCTTATGACGAATTATCATCACAGGTTGTGAATTATTTTTATTTCCATTTATTTTTCCTAATCCACGTCGAGCAAGTGAATATGCATTACGTAATTTTAAAACTATCATTACAGAAGGAAAGGAAATTGATAGAAGTTGTGGTAAACAATATTGCTAAAATTTTCTGTCCATGTTTTGGTTCACTTGATGAAGAACGAAGTTTGTTTTATGTTCTGTCACCACCACCACCACCACCAGCAGCAGCAGTTGTCCCTATTGAACGTCAACTACACACTAAGTTTCTGATAAAATGATCTGTAGAAATCGTTATAACAATACTAATACTAAACGTAAATTGACGATATGCTCGATCTACTAGCTATCTAGCTAGCAATGATATTGGAAATTCTATGGAAACCACTACAATACAGTCATCGCTAGAAACAAACTGATAGTGTAACAATAGATATTATCAGTATGGTTTGTATTTAAGTTTCGAACTAAAAATGGAATTATTAATGACTAAGACAACGAGCAAAAAATCTGCATCCTTAACGAATGAATCAAATCAGATCGGCAAATAGTAAAAACAGACGAATCACTATCTCCTTCGTCCCACTTGTGATGTATTAACTTTTTGTACTCAGGGGTTATAATTAAGCTGATTGGAATTCAAACACGACTTCAATACCTCTACCGGTACATGATTCCTCCACGATGAAAATTCTATTGACGACGAACTATTTCTATCAATATTAATATTATTATCATCATTGCCATCGTTATCCTCTAAAAACTTTGCACGTGTCTCTATCATTCCTCTTCTTGTGGTATTGTTTCTGTACACACTCATGATCCTTACCCTTATCATTATCATTATCACATGGGATACAATTACCATTATCATTATCACACGCGATACAATCATAAAGGAATTTTCAGGATCGTATTTAATATTATGAAACCTTTCCATATCAACAGCAATTTTATTCTCTTTCACTGACATGCAGTGTTCAAAGTCTGCACCGAATTCAATATCATCATACTTATAACTTTGTAATGCTTGGAATGTACCAGATAATTGTGGATCGATTGCTTCAACGACAACAACAATTTCACTTAACGTTCTTTCAACATGTTGCTGGACCTCAGACAATGAAATGGGTGTTATATCAGGCATAACAAATGATCGATGTGATATTTTGATAGGATACTCTTCTCGTTCTTCTATCATTTTATTATAATCACAATGAGCCTGTAATAGTCGATATGTCGCGAATGTTTCACCACAAATGGGACAATTAATTTCATCACGTGAACCAGTAGTAGAATCTACACTACGTAAATTAAGACGTGTACTATTTTTTCTGTTGTTGTTAATGGCATAGATCGGGGTGATAATGCACTATAATGATCAACTTCATGTATAATTTCTTGTGGTATAGATAGATGCATAAACGCACCATTATCATCATCCGGATCGACTATACGTAATGGTTTTAATTTTAATCTATGATCTAGCATATACATCCTGGCATGTGCTTCAACCAATGGATTTGCTGAATCTAAATCATAACATCGTACACTTGCATATACTTGATCATCTTTACACCAATAATTAATTTATTTGAAAATACTAATTGAACAGATCGGGTTTCGCTTTTTGATAATTGCGAATAAAAGAATGCAAACATAAATGCATTAAATAACATATTAAATACCATTTGAAAATATATTGGTGCTTGTATATGAGCACAACCCTGTTCAAAAAATCCATTCGAGCCACTTGGTAATCCATAGCCAACAGTTGTTGCTGTTTCCATTGCAAATGCAAATGCAGCAGCAAATGTAAGAGTCTCGTTTTTTTTACCTAATCCACAATCCACCGCCAGGTTTCCAAAATTATCGGAAAGCTGGTATATAGCAGCCCAAACAAGAATTGCTACCGTCCATATTAGAATTAATGTAAAAACTGCTACTACTATATGTACACGTAATAATACATGAAACCAATCTTTGATCAATAATTTAGATATTTTATCTTTCCAATTTAGATTAAATACAGCGATCCGATTTTTACTTTGATGAAATGGCATATTTCGATTCACTAATCTTGGTAAAAACACTTGTGATTTACTTCGAACACGTCGTTGTCCTGTATTTACTAGCCCTGGTCGTAGATTTTTGGGTTGTTGTTGGTTTTGATTTCGTCTTTGTTGATAAGGATTATTCATCATAGGTTGTGACAATCGAAGTGTTTGTTGTTGTTTATCAAAATCTTTTAAATCACATGAAAGTCGTTCTTCTACAGAAAGTTGTTGTGTTGTCGAAGAACTTGGTAATAAATTACTCCCATTACTCCCATTACTACGGACACTGTTATCGTTAATAGTATTGCTGTCTTCTTTGCAATAGCTGTGCTGATTCGTGATTCTTGTTACGCTATTATCAGTTGACGATGGTGTCCTAATACTACTCTGCTTCTGCGTTTGTTGTTGTTGTTGTTGTTCGTTTTTGAATGTTGTGGTCGAGGCAAAAGACACCGCCGACCGATCTGAATTTGGATCTGAATTTGGATCTGAATTTGAATTCGATTTCATTAAGGCTACTTCTTCTGTTTGAACTGTCATGATTATTTATTACTCTATTCCTGATGTATGAATATCTCCTTCCTGCTTGATTCACGTTTATGGAACGATAATGGGGGGGGGGGGGGGGGGGGTCGTCTCTCTCTCTCTCTCTCCACGACCTATGGGTTCTTGGTTTGCCAGTGTCTTTTTTTTTAAAGTTTAGATCCGAGTTTGAGTTTGAGCCAGTCGGTTTGTTAGGCTTTCGTGGCAATGGCAAGAAATGCAGTGTGCTACTGTACTACGAACTAGGAGTACTGTAGGTGTTGTCCGTGAGAGGAGTCGCAGAAGATACGTATATAGATCTTGTTGCTTCCTCTTATATTATAATATATGCTAGAATACCCTTCTTTGTCTTCTATCGAACAAACATCACATTCATTAAACAAGAAAAATAAAAAATCATATCATGCATCATGCTGCATCGATCATCATCGTGTAATTGGGTGGTCAGCATCGCTAATCGCATCGATTATCGACTCATTCGATTCATTCGATTCGATGAATTCGATTCTTCGATTGATCACGTGCGTTCGTGCATACTAAAGAACAAGATTCCTTCTCATTTAGGTTTTAGCACATAACTAACAACAGTAAGCAGGTCTAATTCATTATTTCTAAAAGTTGCTTCTTGGCTTACTGTACTTCAGTACGGCAGTATCAAACGAGTGAGTCAAAGAATCTCAATGTCACGCATATTCAGGCCCTAATTCATTCGCAGACATGAAGAAGAGAAATGATCGATGATAAAATACCTAAATGATCGAACGAAGCAATTTCTCTTTCACGTGTCCTCCATGAGTGGTTCGATGTTAAGCCCAAAAACGCAAACAGGAGACCTCGTATTATTAGTACTTCAACTATTGAAGCTTGATAATAATATTATGGTTCGCTAGCATGATCCTAACAAACACCTATTGAAGTTGATATATATTCAATGAACGATTGTCTAGGGCCTCAGCGATAACGTTGGGCCAGTAAAGGATTTTGTGTATGAAATGCCATAAATTCTCACACACCTACCTTTTAATATTTTGCTTGCTAAAGTTACAGTAGCTTAGCTAGTACAAGTACTCAGCCCTCAATTCGAAATCACTTTTGCACAACACTTGCAGTAGAAGGAAAGAAAAAAGCATGCACTGTACAACAGTAATGTAAACTAAGAACAAAATAAAACAAGGACAAACATACATACATACATAACACATATTTAGCAAACAAGATCAACAAGCAATCGTAGTACTATGAATCCGCCAGAAGCAAAACGACCACGATTATCGTGTAAAACGGGTGGTGGTGGTGGTGGTGGTGCCAATACTAGTGATGGAACTAATTTCATTGCCTCTGATGTTCCTCCTCGTCCTGATCATGCTGACGTAGTAGTGTCGTCGTCTCGATTGACGACGTCCTCTACTGATACTGATATTAATACTAATGTTAATGTTAATGTTACAGCAACTACTAATCTTGCTGTATTTACATACAATACACCACCAAATTCTGATAATATTGAATTTGCATTACATACGATTGGTGATACTACGAAGAAAAAGAAGAACCCATATACGAAACATATAGTACTACAATCATTACAAGATCTTATACGATGGTCAGCCTCATTGGATCGTGAATTTTATAGTGAATTTTTTGAACTTGCTGGCATTTCACGTATTGTGAAATTTCTTATGGTACCAAGTAATATGCGTGATATGGATTATGTGTATCTTGCCTGTAGGATTATTGTTTCTTGTACATGTATTGGACCAAATGGTGAAAATATGGACATTGCTCAAGTAATGGCAAAGAAATTTATTGAACGGGGTGGTGTACATATTATGCTACTTGCAAATGAAGAATATGATGGTAGTAGTGGTGATAAGGAATTGCGTGCCTTGTACTACATCTGGTTAGTACTATATAATGTCGTTTCGAATCGAACATCCGCATTAGATGAGATAGAAAGAGATCAACAATTACACATATTGAATGACACAATAGCAACTTTACGATTGTTAAATAATGGTGTAAATAATCAAACATGGGTCCATCTTATTATACGTCAAGTATTTTTTGTGTTACGATATTTGATTCGTCCTAATACAAAATTAATTCCTGGTGATTTCGAAGGAGATAATAATGATAATATCTTTCAAACATTCGTTGATGCGATGAAGGATTCGAATAGACAATGGGCATTCATTGAAAAGAAATGGAGTGTCGCATCACGATTCTTTATTGCCTATTTTATGCGTACATTTTCGACATTTCCATCTGAAAACAATAACGATTTGAAATTTGTTATATCGTTTTATGTGAAATACATTACAATAGAACCAAACAATGCATTTATACATCATGCATTCAAATTTCTTGGTAGAGCAACCGTCATTATTGGTAAGGTAGAAATGAAAGAAACACCAGGTCTAATGAGTTGTTTAGCTGCCATTATAGATCCAAGCATGCGTAACAACAATGGTACAACATTGAAGCGGTTACTGAGAATGCTGCGACGACGTTGATGAAGAAATTACTGTGATCTTAGTATTATGGTAAATACTGTACTGTACTGTACTGTACTGTAGTACCACAACAACAACAACAACAAGAGGGTGTAACGATGTAGTCCTTCCCCCCCCCCCCCCCCAGATTAAGAACTCAAACACGATATTTTTAAATACAGAATACCTCTCAGTATTTTCTAACTCGGATTTCTGTTCCTCAGAAATTAAATATAACTGTCAGATTTTATAGGGTATGTCTGTGTCTGTGTTGTCAATGTATATTGACGTTTGTCGTGCTGTTAATACAGTATATACTGCAGCAGAATGAATCATTATGAAGTACTATATTATTTCAAAGCGAGAAAACGAGTCTAATCTAAGAATGAAACAGAATGTATTCATTTGCACTGCACTGCACTGCACTGCACTGCATTGCACAGTGGAGAGGAGAGGAGAAAATACTCGTCCTCTGGAAAGGAATATGATTGACCAGGTATAAACTCCTTTGGCGAATAAATTAGTAGCTTTTTCGTTTAGAGTAAAGACACTTCTTTCGATTCTATACTACTAATGCATTAAATAAATAGAAATCTCCTTTACTCTTACATAATACTAGAAGTATATGGTTTTATGGCCTTTCTTCCATCGTTCGTTGAAAGTTTGATAGTAAAAATGCCAAAAATCTACGCTCCGCCCGCCCGCCCATCCCATCCCCCAGATCAAGAAATCATATCTTATTAATCTAGAGCTCTCCATTTTAACAACGCACTTTTATTAGGCGACATATTATTTTTTGTTCGGTGGCTGCTGAGCTGCCTGCTGAGGAGGTGATTTCCAAATTATTCCAATGTTTGTTGAGATGAATTTATGAAAGCGATAGTTCGGTTTCTATTTAGTTGCTATATTCGGTTATCGTTTGGTTACCATTTCGTTACTAAGGTTACCATTTGGTTACCGTTCGGTAACATTCGACAACCACCATCGTTTTCATTAGAAACGAAAATTTGCTCGCTAAATTTCCCATTTTTAGTTGCGAATGTCCACAATAATCAGAGACCCGAAAAACAATTTTCTCCACGATTTTTGTGTTAGTTACGTTATACGCACACGTACTGAGTCGATCGAGTCGATTTGAGTCGTGGTATTGATCTATAACTTATTCCACGTGTCACTGCAATGTACGGTACGCACACGATCTCCTCACAAAAAGAAGTGATCGAATAATACTACTACTAGTAGGAATATCGAAGATCAATCAATCAACGATATCACGCAAATCAATATATTTTTATTATTAGGATACATCCAAACCTACATGTCACAGGCATACATACAGTACCGTACCACGAGAGTGTATATACGACGACGACGACGACGATAACAACAACGAAAAAACGTTTGATTGCGTTGAGTATAACGATGTTATAAGAACGATGATGATGACGACGACGGTGACGATGACACTCTTCCTCACACTTTTTGGTAGGGATTATTCTTGTTTGGCAATAACATCCCCGCCATTATTCTTGCCATTGAAATCTACATTGACGTTGAACCGATCATCGGTAGTATCGTCTTCTACTATCTCTTTTCTTAAACAACTGCGTGGCGGTGATGGTATGGTAATGGTGATGGTGAGATCGATAACGATGTGGCAATGGGACTGGGACCGATGAGGGAACAACAACAAAAACAACAACAACTGAGACAGTAGGAAATAAGATATTATTACGTATACGATTACCGGATGGTTCTATAGAAAGAATTGAAATTGAGGAAACTTATATAGATTCCTTCACATTAAATGATCTATTAAAACCATTTAATGTACCAGATAATGCTTCGATACGGATTGGAACTGGAACCAATACTAATGATATTGAATCGGATGGTGATGGCGATAAAACACTTCAAACACTCGACGTGAAACATGGTAGTATGATCACAATTATTAAATTAAAAGAAAATGAAGAAATAATAATGATACTAGAGTTTCAAGACTTGCTGCTGCTACTGCTAAAAAGAAAGCTGCTACTGCGCCGCTTCTTCTTCTTCTTCATCCAAAGAAAATTGGAATCCATATCCAGAGTTAGCCAAGAATTATGATGAATTATTATTAAAACAAAAACAAAACGTTCCTCACGTACCTCATTGTCTTATAGTGATATCTCTAAATTACAATCCGCATTACATATAGTGGAACCACAAAAGGAGGACCGATATTACGTGTCTATATGTGCCGAATTTCGGCCGAACGATTTTATTCGAATGGTATCACAACATCAACATCAAAATCGAAAATAACATCAACAACAACTAGTACAAGTAGAAAAAAGAAACAACAACAACAGTCACAACAACAAACAACAACAAATTATAATTGTCGTGTTGGTTTACTACTAGGAACAATTCAAAAAGAACGTGTTGATAAACCAGAAACAGCTTTAGGATTAACAAAGAAAAAAGTAGCACGTACATCTTATCAAGTCAAACATCTGATTCTGATTATTGTACTGTTGGTAAAGTACATGCTGTATGGGAACCACCATCACAACAACCAGCATCATCATCGTCATCATCATCTGATAACAACCAACAGCAATTATTATATGATACTAATATAGCGAAACAATTAATGCAACAAGAACGTGTATTATTACTATCCAAATTTTAGGGTTACTACCAATTGGATGGATATTTTCCTATAATGATGAACGACTGAAAAGTAAACGTGATCAAAGTCTAGATAAAAAATTAGGGAATAATGATCCACAAGCATTATTTGGTGTAGATATTGCAGTATCTGGTGAATTACAGATACAAAATATGAAAAATAATATTGTGCTGTGGCTGAAAAAGCAAAGACAATGAAGACGAGAATGATATTATGAATAATGAGGAAGATGGTGATAAATTTGTACATTATCTATGGATGCAACAACAGGTGCAACAGAAGCATTTCAATTAAGTGATGTTCTGTACAAATGATATATGAAGATATGTTTGAAAATGTATTATCATCAAATTAAGGAGTGGAGATATGAACAGCGGTGTTGTTGTTGTTGATGCTAATAATAATAATCCACCTATTGTTCCTATGAGACATGAAATATTAATTGATGGTAAGGAAACAAAACAATAGATTCTGTTTTATGTTTAGTTAATACAGCAATGTTAAGTCATGTTGGTCATTATAGTGGTGGTAGTAGTAGTAGTAGTAGTGGAATTCGATTAAAAAGAGTAATGGTAGTCTAACAAAAAAAACGAAAAAATCATTATTGAAGGCATTAGAACATCGTCATCAGGTGATGGTGAATTTCTTGAATTGTTAAGTGATTTTAATGTATTAGTTGGTTTAGATCAATTATTATCAAGTCATAGCAGCAACAACGATGATGATAGTGATATAAAAATGATTTGTGGTCTTGTTAGGAAATGGTCACGTGGACAAAAACAAACAACAAAGATTGATTCAAAATTAAAAGAAAATTAATGACATATTTAGGATCATAAGATAGATAAAGAAACAAATAAGCTACGAAATAAATAGGCTATTAGTGATATACAAATGTTTTCATAAAAAAATCGAAGTTGTTTCTAGTGCTCTTATCTAT
Organism: Fragilariopsis cylindrus CCMP1102; assembly: GCA_900095095.1. Taxonomy (NCBI): domain Eukaryota; phylum Bacillariophyta; class Bacillariophyceae; order Bacillariales; family Bacillariaceae; genus Fragilariopsis; species Fragilariopsis cylindrus. The sequence continues at coordinate 147,143 of FMBT01000341.1, forward strand.
TTAATTTTGTTATTGTGGTTATTTGGGGGGGGGGGGGGGGGGCACGTTGGCTGAATCAAATCGTATCCCTCTGCCACAAATGAGTCACAAGTGAATGAACACTACCTAGTACGAGTAGACTTGTAAAGGACTGACCAAGGACATACCATATTACACCACTAATGAGCAACTAAGCTCATTCTAATCGACACTATTTATATACGTTAATATGCATAGAAGTCTTCAGTCTAGTGAACTTAGGTAGCTAGACACATTTACAATGCACCTCTTCCTGGAGATTTTAAATTTGTCCCAAACTAAATTCCTATGTACTCTACTGCTGTGATAGAGAAGAGAGAGGTTCTGTTATATATAAATAAATATATATATATATACATACATAATATTATAGGATATATAATATATATAATATAGCCATATATATTATATTATACCTATATATTATATCTCAACTTCAATAAGAGACTCGCTCACTGAAACAGTTCGCTCTTCAACACCAATAATAGACTCGCTCACGCACTGGAACAGTTCGCTCTTCCAACAGTTTTTGCTGGTTGGAATATCTTACAAGTTGCAATTTTGGTTCTGTTGTTTTCTGTGAGATTAGAAGCAACACTAACGTTAATGTACAGTACGTACAATTTTACTTACTGTTCGTCGAGACTTTTTGTCAGTCATGGAACAGTTCGCTCTTCAACAGTTCTTTTTGCCTGGTGGAAATATTTTACACGTTGCAATTTTGGTTTTGTTGTTTTCTGTACGACATTACTGTAAGTACAATTTTACTTATTGTTCTCGGTGAAGTCTTCGGTTCGCATGTGTGCTGTACACTCTTCGCGAGGTTGCATATGTTGTGATTGATGTCAAGGAAAAATTAACCAATCACAATCCACGATTTCACATCGACACAATTCTTGTGCGTTTCCGTCAACTCTGCACCATTCAATCCCGAACAGCGAAGAGAGACATCAAGAAGTAAGTACCGGTGGAGAGGAGTTATGTCCCATTTTTGTTGGAGTACAGTATGACTTGAAGTACTGCTGATGAGATTACCGCATACAGTAGCGTGATGAGATTACCGCTCGGGTAATCTATGGGTGTGTTCTGCTCGCGTAATAAATATACAGCGATACAATTGTACCGTTGATATTCCTTTTTATCCTTGCAACGGTTTGGTTAAGTAGGTCTGACACCATTGATTTGAAAATAAGAGAAAGCAAACACGAATAAAGTAAATCCAGAAGTCATCATTGTTAATTTTACTGTACTAGTAGTACTGACGCTATCACAATTCATCGTCAATCGAAAACCACCATACAGTACAGTACATCATTTTCAATCACAACCACCATACATTAATAGCACATACAGTAACGTTGATGTAAGTTGTACGAACACGTACTGGTATTACTGTATTCATGGTGATGCTTTCGCTGTTGATGATATTGCTGCTATATTTTAATGCTATTGCTAAAATAGTGCCTCTGTTAAGTTCATTATTTCTCTACTTCGTAAGAAATTCCTCTCACCAATCCAAGTTGATGTTTCGTTTGTAATATTTCTCATCTATCATTCCAAATTCCCTCAAATAATTCAAGACGTCACAAACAAACATCAAAAAGAAGCAGCACCAGCAAACACCAAAAACAACGCACATACTTTTAAAAATAAATAATAAACATGGCACGAACGAAAGAATTTTCTCGTAGAAGACGAAAGATGATAACAATGTTCATGCACTTGTTCGCAATATAAATAACGTCAACATCAAGAAGGTCAATAACAACAACGATCCACTGGATCAAGGTCTTTGCGAGAATACTACTACTCGTCACGCTCATCACGATATAAACACGACGATGATAGGGAGAAAATTCCAATACGTAACGAGGTAAGAAAAGAAATTATGACTTGAAAAACACACACAAACAATTGAATAACATCCATCCAATATCGATTTCTAATTATATTTGAATTTGTACTTCTTTGATTATATCTCTATAAAAAATTAAAAGGACCGGTGAAAGAAAGAATTATAATATTCTTTCGTATGATCCTAAGAATGGTATACATTGTGTACAACGTGTCAAGATTATTGAAGATGAAGAAGAAGAAACGAAATATGATCTTATTCACGATCACAAAACGAAGGATATAGCCATGGAAGATTTACCTAATATTCGTTGGCTAGATACTGTTGCAGTACTACCTGATGAAGGACATTCAAGGAAACATCATTATATTCATCAAGATATATTGGAGTGCAGTATATCATGGTTGATAATAATGGATACTGTTCTTGGAAGGCTTTTGCACCAAGATCGAAAGATAGTACAGGAAGGAAACGGTATGTTGGTACATACCGATCTGAAAGAGATGCTGCTCTTGCACATGATTGTTATGCGAGAGAGATTGGATGTACGACATTAAATTTCAGAGATGAGTTTATCTATGAAGAAGAGGCAGAGAAACTACGATTGTCATCTTCATCATCGATATCATCTTGTTCTGTTGCATCATTAAGTAGCTGCGATCATGATTCCATTACGCCTCAACAAAATCATGATGATCCTAGCGGTTGTGGTGGTGACAACAACAGCAAACTGCAGAATGAAGAAAATTGTCCTAGTCTTCAACAAGAAGTTTCTCGTACCACCATCAACGAAATTCCTACTCAAATAAATGAACTAGTGGAAGTTACGACAAGGAAACAGCGTTCTTATACTGGTTCTAGTACTAGTGAAGAACCAATAAAATCATCTCAAGCACAAAATCTAAATATCGAGGAGTAGTATGGATGAACAGAGGAGCACCCTGGAAGGCACAATGTGCTATCAAAAAGGTAGTACAGAGTCTTGGTACGTGCTATATTGGTACTTATGAGACTGAGATTGAAGCTGCAGTAGCTTATGATGAAATCATAAGAAAACATGGTGGAAGTAAAAATGAAAAATATTTAAACTTTCCAGAACAAGATAATAATGATGAGAAATTACCTTTGTCTGAACGAATCGAAATCGAAACGGTCCTATAGTAAAAAAACAAGAAACCAAAAGAAAAAGAAAAGTAGAAAACGATTTCTTCTGAAAGAGATCACGAATGGCAGTAAAATAAACCAGCAGCTAGAGATGATGACATCACAAACAAGAATAACAACAAAGAAGCATGTCTTTCAGGATTAGCTGTAGGAATAGAATAGCTTTTGACTTTGGTAATGATATTTATTTTGGTTGTATTGAAGAATGTGACACAAACAACAAAGTAATTCTGAATGGAATTGGAATGTTGGTTTTGATGATGGGGACGGTACAAATTTGACTATAAAGATATGTTATCTAGTGTTACTTTATATGATAAACTCAAGAAGAAGGAAATGAACAGTCTACACAGTGAGGAGAATAACAGCAACATCATCAAAAGCAACAATAATAACAACAAAGAAGTTTGCCTTTCAGGATTAGCTGTAGGAGATAGAATAGCTTTTGACTTTGGTAATGGTATTTATTTTGGTTGTATTGAGGAATGTGACACAAACAACAAAGTTAATGCTGAATGGAATTGGAATGTTAGTTTTGATGATGGAGAGAGGTACAAATTTGATTATAAAGATATGTCATCTGCTCTTACTTTATATGAAGAACTCAAGATGAAGGAAATGAAGATCCAGGCAGAAAGAAGAAAGTGAGAAAAATAAAAGATGATTTCATTATCCAGAAAAACTATGTTCTTTCAACAATACCGAAGGAAGTGGAAAATCATTTCTTACAAGTTGGATTTGCATTATGGCAGAAAAGGTATTTGCCAGTTTTGTTCTTAGGACCATATGACGTTCCCCCTGGAATAATTCGTGATGAGTGGTTGGCTGCATTTGAAAAGGTAAGTTTTGATGTTCAAATATGTATATAAGAATATTATGACATGTTTTGTTTGCTAACAGTTTCATTTTTAAACCTAATTTCACAGTGTACAACTCCAATGTGCCCCGAATAGTATACTGGTTTGGGAGTAGCAACCTCAAGGATGCATTCTCTATTCGTGCCAAGAGATCCTGTATTTCATTAGAGGAGGGAAAACGAAAGGGCTTCTTGAGAAGGCGAGGAGTGCTTCTGATTCTAACCAATTTAATAAGGCATGGAGACATCTTAAAGTAGCAATGAAGAAGCCTTGCAACAACAGAAGTCCTCTTGAGAAATTTAAAGAAGAATATGATTATGTAGGTGGACATCAACCTGATCGCCTTTTGGTTGAACTTGAAGCTGCTGCAAATCTATAACACGACAAATTATTGTTGTTTATGAAATATGTGAAAAAATATAATCTAGGAAAGCATACTATGAAAAAACAAATTTCTATAGATTGATAAAATTTGCGGTTAAGGTTGCATTAGCTGACCTTTCGTTTTGCAGATCAAACATCATAATATATAAAGAATTTTACTATTTAATTCATCAGACTGTCAGAGCAAAAATAATATTGATATATATAGTCAGTTTTACCTATGCAAAAAGTCTTTCAGATATGGTAGTTTTGTTGTTAACTCGTTCGCTTTGCTTGTACTTGTTAGTTCTTGCAGTGGATGTTTCTTCTGTGCAAGGCTATCTTCGTGTATATTATTAGGCGATTCATTAGGGCTGGATCTTGTAGATGGATAGTTAGTCGAAGTAGTCGACTGACGCGCTAATATTATCGCTTTTGAAAAGAATTCAGGATTCTATATTTTCGTTCAGCCCCCGAAAATTGAATAAGAGGCCCAAGTACAGTAGTGACGTTTGTCACGCGAGCGATCCTACAGTATTTCGTACTATGTGAGTGACGTTGCACCTCAAAAATTCCGATGCGATGCGAAAGCAAAGGAAAGCTGAAGAATTAAAATAAATGAATAATCATCTAAAAGATACCCTGTACAGTAACGCTAGTTAGCAGTTGATAGTTAGCAGCTAGCACGGATGAAGAAAAAGGAAATTGGCTATTCTTCCTTCTTACATGCTTCGCTTCCCTCAAAAAATTCAAGAAAAAAACCCTCTATTAATACAAAGCACCTCAAGAGTCGAGTCGAGTCGAGTCGAGTCGAGTCACCCTATCCTTTAGTATTGTTGTACCAGTAGCATATCCACCATCTTCATCCACCAAGACGAGAACGAAAACGAAAATACGATTTTTTTAGATCTCATCGTCCAACCGAAGGAAGTTATTGTACTGCTGTATCGCATAGTAAAATCTAGAGAGAGAGAAAGAGAGCTAGAGACTAGAGAGATATAGATAGATAGAAGCAGCAAGCACTACACCAGTATCATTATTATGTCACTCAAAGCTGCTGACGATGATGTGCTTTTAAGTATACGACAAAACGAAAACACCATCATCTTTGGCAATAAAGAATTATAAAAATCATGATTCTTCTTCTTGTATTGACGACTCAACAGCATCGAATTCAACAGCAATAACTACTATTACAACATCATCATCAGGAACATCATTATCGGAATGGGCAATAAAACAGTAGCAGAAGAAGATTCAATTCATTTCGAATAATGTTTCTGTGAATGTAAAAACCACAGCCACAAATATATCTGATGGTACAAGTACAACTATTATTCAAAAACAAATCTAGTAATAAAGAAGAAGAAAAAAAGAAGGAGAAGTAGTAATAAGTGTAGAAAAACCAAAAAAGAATGTTATATTTAGTGGTATAAAAATACGTGAATATAAACGTTCTATAGGTGATAATCCAACATGTATATGTGGTCCACCATTAGGATTAGATTGGTCATATATAGATATTCAATTTGATAAATACAATAATATAATGATAACTTTGATAATTTTGATAACAGTTCAAAAACAGGAGTTCTGATTTAATACCATTAGATGAATATGAAAAATTTAGATTTACTGGATATCAAAAACGACGTTCACGTGAAATACAATATCAAAATGAAAAAAAACTATTACTAGAAAAACATTCAAACAGAAAAAATCAACAACGTCGTCGGTAGTAGGTGGGGGTGGTAAACAATTACAACGTTGTAGTACAGGTGGTATGAGTAGTAGTACTACACAAAAAGAACAAATAAAACAAATCAAAATGAATTTTTAAAATTACAACCAATAACATCATATAAACGTGAACAAATTATATTAAAGGAAACAAATTGTACCAAACAAGATGTAATAAACACTACCAAAAAAATTAAAGTTATACATAATCAAAGACAATCCACAGCAGCATTATCAGAAATAGGATTAGGAGCTGATAATAATTGTATATTACCATTCATTGAATACATACAACGTAAAATACGACGATATAAATCTGGTATATCAAAACAACGTGAACAAGAATTATTATGGGAAAATGCATCTAATAATGCATCTAATAATAATGCATCTAATACTAAAAATGCATCTAATAATGATGCATCGAATACTGCATCGAATACTAAAAATGCACCAAGACGTTCATCAATGTCAACCACAACCACAGCAATAGCATCGTCGTCATCATCATTATTATCATCATCCTTATCCTCATTTAGTAGTGGTAGTAGTATTCATAGTCCTAGCACTGATAATACTACTAATACTAATACTATTAAACAATACAGCAGTAATCGTAGAATAAGTTCTGCATCTTAAAATGCTAAAAATTTGAAGAAAAAATTAACAATATAAGATAACTTCTTATGTCAATAATAATGTGGACTTGTACTTTTTTCTCAATGTAATAGAACTTTTCCACTATCTTTTCGATAGGTTCATACTGTAAGTTAGTGCATAGGAATGAAAGTTTCAGGAGGAAGTGAAAAAAATTGCTTTTTGAGGAGGTACAATCATGCTGTGTTGTGATTGTGAGCGAACGTTATGTTTTCAGTCGTAGTGCGCGTTTAGATCTGCAGTGTGCTCTGTCGGATATGGGATAGTTTCGGTAGAGTGGTGTCGTTACAGCTCGAGAATACTTTGGAAGATTCTTTTCCAAGATATGTTGAGTAACCATCAACAACAAAAGATCTATTCTAACGAATAGAAAGATCCTTTGTCTGTAATAAAATCAAGTAAGAATTAATTGGATATTAATTAATATGAAACCTATGAACTAAATTGCGCCTCGGCATTGGGCGATGGGTCGTTCCGTCAGTCTAACATATAACGTCACGAAGTAGAACGAGCAACGATCCAATCAAAGATCTGGCAAGAGTGCCAGCGTTTTTTCAAGAATGATAGATTGGTCCTCCGTTTTGTGTTTCAACCCATTCTCGATGACTTTCCCCTTGGGATCCACAACAGAATATCCCTTGGGCAATCCCATAAGAGCGGACACGAGAGTGTTGCCACATTCTTTGAAGTCTCTTCCAATAATACGCATCATGGGTCGAACAATCATCGTGCGCAGCAACGTTGGGAATTCGGAACCCCAGCGTGTATTGACGAAACCAGGAGCTGCGTGAGCAACCACTAACTCAGGATATTCCTTGGACAGTGCTTCAAAACCTGCATCGGTGTAGTATCCGGCGGCATCTGCCGCATTTACTGCCGAATACCCCTCACGCAGTTCAAAATCACTGCTGTAATTGTTATAACTTCCATGAACTCCTCCCGACAAGACCGTGAGGATTCTCGAATTAGGTTTCATGTGCGGTGCCAAAAGACGAAAGAGATAAAATCTAGAAAAGTAATGAAGCTGCAGTTTTTGATCGATGCCATCTTTAGTTGGCGTATATCCTTGCAAGGTAGCCATGCCCTGGGTCATGACCAAGATATCGGGAGAATTGTTGGGCTCCACCAATCTTTTGACACTATTCAAGTCAAAGCCATCGACGGCAACAAATTTGTGTTGGTGTTCCGAACTGACGCCTGACAGTTCTTGGACGATGCTTTCTCCGCGTTCCTTCGAACGACCAGCTATAGTGATTTCGACATTTCCCCTTCCGGCTAGAGCAAGAGCGATGCCGTGTCCAATTCCGCTGGTACCTCCTACTATTAGGGCTCGAAGTTTTGTCATGGTCACAGGTTCCTACTGTACTGCTACTATCTTGTGTCGTCTGTCACCCAATAATCGCAAAAAGACTATTCGAGTATTGTCGTAAATTGGACTGACTCTAGAGTTATAGAAAATTTCATTCATTCATCGCGGAGAGAGAACAACAGGGCCTTCTCCTGCTTTATCTGATTTTGTTTGATACACTTACAAGGAATTTGAATAATTTTATTTTTAACAATTAGGTTATTTTGTTTTTGTGATGTCGTGTATTGTAATTAAAAGTTTATTACAGTCTACTCGCGTTAACAAATGCAGGTAGTGCTCACCGGTTTTGGTGTAATTGTTATGATTCCACGTACGAATATAAAAACTAAATCATGCCCAAATTTTACTACTAGTATTTGTTAGTCTAGTATATAATAATAACTTTAGCATCAAATATATACACCTAAAAAGTCATTTTTTTGGAAAAATAGACTATGAAGTTTACAATTGACCTATTGGATGGAGAAATATTATATTCCTTAGTCTCGTAAGCCTACTGGTGTCTCGCAATGTAGGCTCACACACAGCACTCATCATCTTTTTATGAGATATCTTGTTCAGGACACAAAGCAGGGTACAACTTCCAGGAAAATGCTTCTTTTTAGTCAGGGAAAGGTCTTTTACCTTACCATGATGTGTGTAATAGATAATGGTTCCAAAACATGTTGTAGGCGCTCCTTCAGTTCATGCACACATTCATGTACAATGACTAGCCTTTAAAACGCACAATGTTACTAGTTAATTTCTTGCGGCTATTATTTTTGCTAGAAGAACTTTTTCTGGAAAAAAAGTTATGTACCCATTATATGTTTAGTCTTGATATGTCTGCTGGACGACATTGGTGAACAGGGGTTCAATTTCTTCGCCAAGGACCAAAAACCAATTTTTACCCTATATTAGCTAAAATCAAGTAAAAATGTAGCATGTGAACCAGAGGCCCTAATAGTTGCAGCTTTAGGTGGGTTAGTCTATTTTATGAGTATTTGTGTGGAAATATCTATCAAAATTTGTGTTGGAGCATTATTCAACCAACAGTGACTATTTTAATTATTGTCCTTGATTGCTTTTTATAATAAGATATTTTTGAAAACAGGGGTATGCTGCAATTACATCCAAAATAATGGTGGGTTGGGATGATGCTGTTTCCATTCACAAGTAATATATCCTAGTGAGGACAGTGAATCAATTCTGTGTTCTAATCTACCTGGTCGTATGTGTAGATAAAGAAAATGAAGAGCTGTCTTTTGGGCTATAATCTTACTGTGTAGAGTTGGATGGTGTGTTTATTACTTCTTACTTATTTTAATGTATAGAAATGACAGTAACAAATGCAAGCTGTATTAATCTATCTTAACAAAAGTAGTATGGAGATGGTTGGTTGGTGTTTCAATGCATCAGCTCACTGTCACACTCATTAACAATGTTGGTTGTAATTATTATCAACAATTTCAGTTGATAATATTTCTAACAATTTACCGTTAGCATAGATTGTTTAGTTTTCTTTGAGTTTAGTAATGAGATCGAAAAATTCTATGGCATCATTGAAAATATTCTTTCTGTAATTCATTCTAATAGATATAGATCATCAATAGAATCGTTAACAGGTTCATCTCCAACACGAGCGATAGGAGCGATTCGATTCGTTCCATCACAACCATACGCGTATTCGAGACGATTTTTTGATCTTGATCTCTTGAGAAGTCACGATGGATTGAATCGATGACTCTACTACGGGAGGGCAGCGTTCCACCCGCTTCACATCACTAAAGTGGTCCCTGCATCGAAATTTCAGTGCTACTAATATGATTCATACATGTATCTATAATCGCTCACTTTCATATGTCGATACCGTTAACTTATTAATGTTGTTTATTTCATCACCGTCCAATTGATGTTGATTTAATTTCTTACGCCAATATCAGTATTCGCGTTGAATATTAAAAAAAATTAAAGAACGGGTGTGTGCGTCTGTGTGTGTGCATATGTATATGTATATGTATGTTACGGTTGAAAACAGGGTGATTTGTATCCAAGGCGACGGCATAAACCACATCGATTGGAATCATGTCCATCACCACTACCACCCATCCTTTTTGATGAAGGTCGCCCATCTAATTTATCTTTCCGTATTGGGAAACTGAATACATCACATCTTTTACATGCCTGTTTTATTCCTTTCCAACAATTGGCAGTCTTCCAGCGTTTATGACATTCAGGGCATTGGAATGTACCAAAGTATCGACATATGTGTCTTCCATTAATCTTCTTGCTTGGGTTTCCGCAATCACAGTTATCGTTATTCACCGATGACGATGATGATGATGATGATGATGCTAATGTTTTATCATATCTATGTTCGTGGTATTTAGTGGAAGAGGATTCCACTGTTTTAATTTGGGTGTAGTCTTTTGCTTTTCCATTTCGGTTCTGGTATTGGTAATGGTTGATGTTATTGCGGTTTATTGTAGCTGCTTCTGTAGGTGGAGCTTTGCTTATTCTTCCACTTCTCGTTTGATATCCCTGTCTTTTGTTGTTGTTGCTTGCCTTAACTCGATTATTCTTTTTATACGGATTGAATATGGTAATTTTTTGGTGGACACGTACCTGGTGTTGAACCGTTGCTTGCGGTTGCTGTTGCAATTCCTTTTCTGGTGAGATTATTATCTGACATTGTTGTGTGAATGGAGAAGTATCTACGTCAACCTTTTGTCGTTTTTTAAAAGTCTCACAATTCGATATAGCAGCATCAGCATCAGCATCAGCATCTATGACAATAATATTCCCATTTGTCACAGCGCTATCAAATTTTCGTTTCAACAATTGTTCAGATGTCAATGTTTCTCCTATGATAATAATATCGTCCTGATTTTTCTTGGCACCACCTACACTTTCACTAGTAGCAGTAGCAGTAGGAGAAGAAGTCACGTTTCTTCTTCCTCCTCTTCTTTTGCCGACAACTTCTTTTTCCTCGTCCGAATCGGAATCCGAATCATTGATGACAATATTGTTTCTTCTTCCTCCTCTTCTTTTGCCAACATCTTCTTCCTCGTCGTCCGAATCGGAATCCGAATCATTGATGACAATAATATCAGATGTAGAAGTATTTCTCATATTACTTGTACTACCGACAACTTCCACACGTGGTTGTGGTTTAGAATTTAGTCTTTGATATATTGCTTTGTCTAACATAGTGAAGTTGATACCATCAGGAAAACTTCCAAACTCGTCATTGTCATCATAGACCTGAGTGATAGACGGTGTGGTAGTATCTTGTGTTGTTGAAGTCGTCCGAGTCATCATTGTCATTGGTGATGGAGAAGTAGAATTACTTCTACTATGCTTATTGTACGCAGCACATAATGACCTCCTAGGCGTTTGAGATGAAAATTGGGTAGTAACTGCTTCATCAAGCGCATCAAAGTCGATACCATCAGGAAAGCTCCCAAACTCGTCTTCCTCCTCCATGTCTTTGTGTGTATTCCCAAGTGCTACCGTATTTTGTACAATATAATATGTTGTTTACAGATATGCATCATGAAACCTAATATTGATCCACGTATTATTACTGTATTATTTTTGGCGCGGAGTAAGTTTCGCGAAAGCAACTGGAGCCTGCAGTGTTTGAATTTCAAAAAATTAATATATTACTTACTTAGACTTACAGTCTACAGTACTCGCGTTAATACTTTAAGTTTTAGTCAAAGGACAGACTTGTATTTATTTAGTTTTTATTTTTTTATCTGCTTGTGTGAAGCCACTTATTTTTAATTTTTCAAAAAATACATTTTATTTCCGGGGCCCCCTCTATGCAAATTTTGGGGGGATTGTTAATTATAATCAGTTACACTTTTAGGGATTTAAAAAATAGTTAATTAAAAACACTAGTTCTCAGGAAAAATCCCAAATAGAAAAATTAATGTGTGTTGCCTGTGACCTAATGTAGATAGCGATTGCCAGAGCGCACCGACATGGTGTGCTCACTCCTAAACTAACAGACTATTACAATACCTATATAGATTTAATAGAAACTAGGATAGGGGTTCTTGCACTAGTACCCGTCTTGAAAAGTAAGCTTATGACTTCATGTTGAAGCTACGATCCACGAATGACGAGTATGGGAATCAAAGTGGTACAGTACTGAACCATACACGACAAAATTTTACATCGTAAAAACTGGGAGTCGCAGTCAGTACGCTTTTGACGCAATTTGAAATTTTTACGAACCAATTGCGTTGCAGAATCTGTTTTGTATCGAAACCCCAGCGACAGCAAAGCAAAACTTAATTACAAAATCAAACAACCACTTGACATAAATCGACTCTAAAACCATGGGATAAAAAGACCAAAGCAAAATCCGGGGGGAAAGAGGAGGAGGTTTTAAGCATTGAAACCTTTGAATCTTTGCTTCTAGACAGAATCATTAGTGAGTACATCCAAGTGACATTAGTCCCTAGTGGTAAAATAGAAAGTGGCCCTGAGATTACTTCTGAGGGATATGAATCTCTCCATTGACGGCGTCGTGTCACTTTGACACTGGATGCCCTCAAAACTTTGGTGAGTTCCTTGTGTTGGCAACCGAAAGTGGACATCCCATGAAACCAAGTATTGCATTTGTTGGTGGTGCAGGTCCAGACTTCGTTACAGCTGCTCCACCATCGTGACAACATTTACAAGATTTATGGTCCCGTACATGAAGAAGAAGCGTATGGAGGAACTAACTTATTTGGCAGGACGAACAATCCGAATGGATGATCTGGAGATTTTCTCCCTGCTCTTTAAGCCTCGGAAATCTCATGCTCTTGTATTGAACACTTTGCTCGGGTCGAGAACGGAAATTGTTGAAGCTGTACTACCTGGTTCTTCTCTCTGTAGTCACAATATGTTGAGATGCAGAAAAACAGGCATTATCATTGATATTACTCTCGGACAATTTTAGGGACCATGAAGCCATATATATTCCAAGACGAGGACCAGTATTTCAGCCATGTACCTGGAGAGATAGCGCGCTTTTATAAGACCACAGAATCAGATATTAATTCACAGGTGACACGTGATAATGCACCATTTCGCGAAGCGACCTCTCCAGATTCGAAACCTGGAAATTTCACCAAGCGTGTTTTTCGTTCGTGCCAAACAAACAAAGAGTTTTGTTGGAATTGCAAAGGTGCTGCTTCCGTCGGATCGGCTTTAAAGATATGCACGAAATGCAAGAAAGCTACATACTGCTGCAGAGAGTGTCAAATTTTGCACTGGAAGAGTCATAAAGGGTTTGTGGTCAAGAATAGCAACCAAAACCACCTGCCCTGTTTTCGCGACATAGACGGTTGCTTCTATAGTCACGAGTGATCCTCTACGGGATCGCAATTAAACTCTCTTCTAACGAAGATGGGTTTGTCGGACGATGATAATCAGCCACGAGTATTCGATAGTGGTTGTTTATACACAAATAAATATAGCTCATCTAAAAGACCGTAGAACGCTAGTCAGCTTCGGTATTTGGCCGATCAAATAGAGATTGCATTGGTTAGTTTTTATTGATGCCATATATCTCTCTCTCCGTTCACTCAGATGCAAACGCTGTCAAATCTCACGTGTCGCAGATTGCTGCTGGCGCGATAAAGAGGGATCTAATAGTTGTCTTCGTCGGTTTTATCGGTTATCGTTATTATTTTCGTTATCATTATCGTTTTCGTTTTTCGTCGCGGTTGTCGTTCCTTCGTTGCTCTTATCAGCGGTGTTATTGTTGTTATCATTGGTTTGTGGCTACAGCAAAAACCTGTACACTAACTCAGTAGAGTTTTTGAGAATTTGATGTAAATGTTGAAAAACCCTGCCCTTGTCGAATTCTTCCAAACATCGTACGTAAAACCAAAAAGCTTTTCGTTGCATCACAGTTCGTCGTCGTCGTGGATCGTTGGCGACAACAGACAAATGATGATTGATTTTGACTACAGTATTCATTCTTCGCGGCGTCACAAAAAAGTCCGAACAAAACAAGGTCAACGATTTCTAATTATGACAGCATCAAATAATGATAGAGTAACTCTTTGCATTTGAACCTATGACTCTCACTTTTTGCACTACTTACACTAATCATCTCAGCCAAGGTTATAATACATTGAAGGCATTAGAGGTACAATATCAACCTGCCCCTCGCATGCCAAGTACGTGTGAGCTGAGTGGCGAAGTTCTCTACTATGCCGATCGAGAGAAAAGTGCGCAATAACGGACAATAATATTTCCTCTTAAGTAACTTCCCTATAAGTGTCAAGAATATTAGAAAATAAGATTTATTATGTCCGCGCGAAAATTGTGACCATCAATGGCGATCATCAAATCTTCAGCAAGTAAATCTCAATGGCGATCATCAAATCTTCAGCAAGTAAAGCACAATTTTTTTTTGTTTGGCGTGCCATGTAGGCGAGAGATAAAAATTGCATCGGAACTCTCACTATTATTACTACCTCTCTAGCTAGCTGGTAAGTGTCGGAGCTTTTTGTATACCATTCATTAGAATCAAAAGAAATGAGAAGATATATTATAACGTGACACAATTAAATTATAGCAACTATCAATTAATCATCACACAGCGAGCACAATGATGATATTACAAATGATTGTAGTTGTTTTGTACGTTGTCACGGTTTTATTTTGCATCGGGACATGTCTCTTTGTATACTGCAATCGAAAGAAAGTGATTGTTTCGTTAGGTCAACCAGGTAAGTTTTTCTTTTTCTATAGGAGATTATACTGTAACACATCATGAACTATTCTTTTTCTAACACTACATCATAAACAAATTAAAATTCTCGCCTCTCTATTTAAAAAAATCACACAGTATATCTTTATCAGTTATGCATTGCGGGTATTCTTCTAGTATCTCCTTTGGTCCTTAACGAAATTGTAACAGATGATACCAGATTTTATTTTGCAACCACGCATATGTTTATTAATACGAATGGAGCATTATATTCACTCAATAGAGATGCGTTTCTTTATACCGAAGAAGGGAAAGTAGAATTCAACTACAATAGTAAAACGCTTATTATTAATAGTGCGTTTGCTGGAATGATACCATCGCGACAACAAATAGCGTACGATATGGGGTGCAATCTTGCTGTGGCACTAGCATGGATTGGAATTGTACTTACCAACACTGTATTGTTCGCGAAAACTTATCGTGTTTACAAGATAACATTATTTAGACGGAATCAAACAATAAAACCAAGAAATTTGCTTGGTCCATACATAATGTCAGTCGTTTTTAGCGCCACGGTACTCATTGCATTAACTGTCACATCACCGATACATTATAGCACTATGATAAAGTATATATCTACTAATGGTAGTTCGCAATACTACAATCAATGCTACGATGTGAACAAAATAAATGGTGCTATGTTCGCTTTTAATATTATAATTGAATTAGGTATATTGGTTCTGGCATGGAAAGTACGGAATACTAACGAAGAATTAGGTGAAAGTCGAAAGATATTCATTCTAATCATCTTGCTACTAGCACTCGATATTGTAATGGTTGTAGTCTGTAGCTTGATATTGTGGAAGTTTTTTCGGATCATAAGTATTGTATTGGTATTGAAATCACTTTTACCGATTTGGTTTTTAATTTGTCCACGAATGTATTATGTTTGGTATGAATATAAACATGGACATCTTCCCCAATCCGTCATTGTACCAGGAATGGGGCATGTAACTGTTGCTGGTACATATAATATCACCAACCCCCCCACCAACACCAATAATAATCAATAATAATAATTCAATATGATTTGTCCCATATTTGAAGAGAGTCCACGGAAACACAATACCACAGATGGCGGCGAAGATGATAGCAAAATGAGACCAAGTTGCAGCAGTGTTGCAACTATAGTACTAGGATTGTAAACGGCAATCGGTTTATGTCTCAAATAAGCATAGATTCCTCAATGGCAATAATAGCAATATAGCTACGAAGATAAATTTCTGGACAACTAGGAACGAATGGAAAGAAAAATGTTCTGCTGTTCACAATCAGACTTAAATGGCATGCACGGTCTACGTTTACGTGTTGCTCAAACGGATTCCTGTTAGCTCGAAGATAAGGCAAGAATAGGTGCCGTATACACTTGAAAAATCATTCCAGTTGTTGCGAAGCTTTACCATGTTCGTTTTATGTCGAGTGATTGCCCAGTGAATCACGTCTGATCAACACAAAATAATTGGTATTATTATTAGTGTACGACAGCAGGATCAAGACACTTCAAAGCCTCCCGAGAAGCAGAGAAACGTTCCATTTCAATGGGAGGTTCTTCGCCTGTCACCAAAGAAGCCATGCAATCACCAATCAACGGAGCAAATTTGAAGGCTCGGCCGCTACCACCTGAAAATACAGCGACATTCTTCGCGATCTTGTCCATAACAAAATACGAGTCGTCTGTCATCGTATACGGTGATGTAAACTGTTCAATTCGTTCTTCTACGTCAGGTAAATGTTCTTTGACCCATCCGTCCATTAGATCTAAAACTTTTTCGGAACCATTATAATCGAATGCATCCATACCCTTCGTATCTCCTCCAGTTGGAAAATCAACGCCAACTTTTACGTATGTGTATTCATCGCCATCATCATTATTGTTGTCATTTTTGGAAACGGATTCGGTAGCAGTTGCCGGAAAGACATAGTATAGTCCACCATCTTCTTTACATTGCCCCTTACGAAAATGAAATGCTTGAGGAATAGAAGAAGCAACAGATGCTTTTACACGGTAATGGGCCCATTGAACTTGCCAAACCTCCAATTTAATTGTAGGTAGGTTTGCAGATTCCAAAACAGAATTGGTCCAAGGTCCAGCTGCAATGACAACATTGTCAGCCTTCAAAGTTAATCCATCTTCGGTTGTAGCAACAACACCGTTGTTGCTAGTGGTGTCTAGAGAAACAATTTTCGTGTTGACATGCACGTCACATACTTCGCTAGCGACTTTCGCCATGGCCTCGCATGCTTTTGAGGCCTTGATATGACCAGCGTCGGCTTCGTATACGCCACTGTAGGGCATTCCTTGACAACCTTTCAGAGCTGGGTAGGCCTTAGCGATATCGTCACCTGATTCATAAAATGTATGGTCCAAGTTGAGATTTTCCATAGTCTTCTTGGCACCCAAAACGGATCCCTCTACGGTTTCACCCGTATCTTCACCGTAGAACAATAGTCCATTTTTTTCCAATAGTGTTTCTCCACTTTTCTTTTCAACGTCCTTCCATCGTTTTAGTGCAGTAGCTTGCATCTTACTAAAGAATTCATCGGAATACATTTTACGATACATTCTGAAGCACAATGAAAAAAAAAGAAGACAATCAATCAGACGTATTTGTTAGTTTTGGGGAATTGCTTTGTGCTTTATATTGTTGTTGATTGATGAAAGATGATCCTGCACTAGACCATACACTACTGATAACTTACCTAGAATCTCCATTGCTGCTTGCTGTTGGAGGAGCGAGACTCGTTCCACGTTCTACTAATATCGATTTTACATTCTTTTCACTTAGTGCGTAGGCTGTAGCAGTACCTGCCAATTAAAAAAGAACCGGGAACACGCAAAAAAAGAAATAATAAGAATAATGATTATTTAATTATTGATCAATGGTCTGATACAGATTTTATTTACCTGCCATCCCCCTCCGATGATAAGTGTATCTGTTTTCTTTGTATTTTCTTCGATCCAATCGGGAAATGATTTGCCAATAGGATCACCATTCCTTGATGGAATAACATCGACCGTAATAGCATCCATCATGTTTGAATCCTTCTTGGCGAGTTCGACCATCGTTTTTGCCTTTTCCTTACTAAGACTTCGAATCCATCCATACATTAGAGCTGGTTCAACTGTTTGGTACAAATTAATATCGTACCATTCCACTGAATCGGCTAAGATCGCACCAGCACTTGAGATACCTTCAGTAACGTGAAATACACCTTTTTCAGCAAATATTTGTTTCGCTTTTGGGGTAGCAAAAGGTGAATTCGTCGCTCCCGTACAAAATTTAATTCCATCGGGAAAATTGGATGCGACGTCCTCAGTGATAGCTAATGAATTCGCACATGGAACTAGAAAATCACATGGAGTTGACGCCCAATCATCAATAGGATGACATCCCTCAATTTTTGTGGTTGATTCTCGAATATCACAAGTTTGTACCTTCTTCGCACCCAATCGAACTAATTCCTTTGCGACTGTCGATCCGACCTTACCACATCCTTGTACAGTAAATGTCAATTGATGGATATCAAATACTCCCTTATCGTCGTCCGTACTATGCGATTCGATCAGACCTAATATACTACCAATGACTGAAGCAGCAGTTGCAATGTTCGTATCCACAGCCGAATCACGTCCGGCTAAGACATACCGTCCATTCGTTGCTTCCGTTAGGTAATTCATATCAATATCACATGTATTGAGATCACATCCTGTATATACGGATCCCGAAAGAACTATATGTTTCAATATTATTATTAGAAAATCAATCAATGAGGGGATGAGGGGATGAGATAATATACAACGATTTCATTTTGTATTACTACGCATTGAAATATTTTATCATTTTCGTTCTACAGTCAGTACATTATACATAGCACTACATACATACAGCGGGTAATTAATACGTACCTTCTAGAGCTTTCGCAATATCTTCCATTAATGATTTACGTTCGATGGTATCAATTGGTATATTCGTATTCGCCACTAATTTTGCACCCGAAAATCCGGTACGGAACATATCATGCTTCCTGGTCATACCTTCTGCTAAACGAATCGCATCATCGATAGCATGATCATCACTTTGATAATCCAATAAACGGATACCACCATTACCAGGACGATTAATACAGAATTCACCATTAATGGCGATATACAATTTAATGCCATCCTGGGTGACTGGTGCTTCAAAGACTTTCGCGGACCGAACGGAACTAACCACGTTAAAGAAGTCATTGACCGCATGACTGATATCAAATTTACTACTGTCCGTATTTAAATTCGTATCCGTATTCAGACCCTTTGTATTCACCAAACCCCGGAGTGGTTGAGAGATAGTAGAAAGTCCGTACACCGACGATGAAATAATCGTCCCTAAAAGGATAGCATAATGCACTTTAGCATAAAAGGATGGCATGGTGGTTGATGGTACGATACGTAGTGTTTGGTGTTGTATTTATATTCTATTCTATTTTAAATTTGGTAAACTATGATTTTTGATGTCGTCCTAAAAAAGAACTGCGACTTTTACTCGTTTCGATCCGTTTCGTTATCTGGATAACAAGATACCGGTGGGATATACCCATCGTCATAAGGGTGGAGTCGACTCTCAAAAAGTAGTAGTACAGTACTGTATACAGTATTTGCTGCCATGATGTCGTCTTCTAATTTTCCTGACGCAGACTACTAGGAACAATCAAAACGTATCCATCTAACCCCGTCCATTCATTTTATATTTCGATGGTGTAACAGAACTCTTTCTTAAAAACGAAAGTACAAGAAGTAGATTCGCATGGTCGAAGTAGGCGAAGCGACACATCATCACGATTCTTGTGATTCAATTCCTTACCGGTTAGCGCCAATCATTAATTTGACGATGGAGTAAAAAGTGATGAGAGGTTTAAAAAAAGAAGAATTGAGCATATCGGCACGCGTCGAAATTTAATTCTGCGTCATACATCAAAAAATCGTTAAATAAAATGTAGATGATAACTCACGTACGCAACCAACCGTTCGGACAAGCTGACAAAATTTGCAAATGCGCACAGACGCGACAACTAAACAGCCAATCACATCTATTCCTCCGCACGTGAATTGAGCGAAGTTTGAAGTAGATTCTCGCGTATCGTCGATGATCACGTTCATTCCTTCATATATGGCTCATGATCTTTTACAATTGTACCGGTAGGGCCTACGGACGGAAGGATATTGTTTCGTTAGTACGGGTTTTTCCTTTTTTCAATTTCTACATCGATGCGAAAGATCATCACTCAAGACAAATTTCTAAACAGAAAGAGACGACGATGACGATGACGACGAGAATGATGAAGACGATGATCAAGATGAACAGTAAATCAGCCCCAACAACTAGTGTAGCGATGAGAAGCAGCACACGAAAAACGTCGATGATTGGTGCTTCGTTTTATGCTGCGGCAACAATTATTTTGTAGTGCAACATTCCATACAGGTGCTGTAACAGCATTCGCATTAAAGCAACAGCCAAAGTGCCTACTGCTAATAGTAAAGTAGTACATACACCAGTAGGGAAAGATGGTGATGGTGCCTATTCGGCTGCCACGAAAGGATGTTTTGATGTGATTGATGCCGCAACACCACTGATTTTAAATGAGGTAGCTTGTCAACCTTTCGAGACGATCATCCATTCCATATTGCTGATTATGGTACAGCCGATGGTGGTACATCGTTAGGATTACTGACAAAAATTGTGAAAGCTGTTCGTGAACGAAAAGGCGACAAACAACGACAGCAACAATGATGATGAAAAAGAAATTGTGATCCATTATGAAGATCAAAGAGAGAATGAATGGAAGAGTGTATTCAATCATGCATTTGGATATAAAAAAGTTACCGATGCCTATGGGAATCAAATTGATACACCCTATGATCTTGGTAATGTATTCATTGAAGCAAATGGTGTTGGATTTCATTCACAATGTTATCCAAGTAAATCAATTGACTTAGGTGTATCATTTACAGCCATGCATTGGTTAAGTTCCTCACCATCCTCATTAAGGGGTGTCGATATTATGCATTCCGCACGATCTGTCGATGGACCACCTCCTCAAGCAGAACAGAAACAAGCGGAACAGGATTGGTATAATATATTATGTGCACGATCGAAAGAATTAACAAAAGGTGGACGATTCGTGTGTGTTAATTTTTGTGTTTCGAAAGAGGGATATTTCTTAGGACAGACTGATACTGGAGTAAGTATGTGGGATTCATTTCAAATTGCATGGAATAAACTAGGAATCAGTGAAGAAGAACGATTAGGTATTTCATTTCCAAGTTATTATCGTACAACAGATGAATTTATAAATGGTATTGATAAATGTCCTGATTTACGTTTAATTTCCGCAGAAGAAAAAATTGTTCGTTGTCCATACCGTGAACATACATTGCTCAAAGTACAAGTGACGACAACAAAACAGCAAGACGATGACACCTAGAGAATATGCAAAATCTTTTGTACCGGTAAGTTCTGTTGTTGTTGTTGTTGTTGTTGTTGTATACATTTCTCCATTTATTTGTCATTGCTCTTTTGAAAATAGAAGAAAACAATCCAACTAATCTGTCAATCTACCTGCTTCTTCTCATCGTTTGGACCTACCATAATCATAATACTATACACTCCTTACTTACTATTACAATTTAAGACTACCCGTACATGGTCACATTCTACGTTTAAAGCAGCATTAAGCGATGATAAAACTGATCAAGAAAAAGAAGATATTCTTGAACAATTCTGGACGAATTATGAAGAATTAGTAGCAGAAGCACCGGAAGAGCATGGTATGGATTACGTCCATTCCTATTTAGTTATAGAAAAAATATAAAATGTAATCCATTGAGTAGGCCTAGCTAAAATGAGAGGATGATTTTTACCTATATTTTTACATCAAGACTTATATTTTTGTTATTTTCATGTTCTTTCCCATTTTGGTTTCAGTATGCCTCCTACTTGGGTTACCACCCCACAGCTATCATTGTATAGTTGTTAGTTGAATTGGTCCGCTACTGATTGGACTTATCAGTTTCTTGTCTGGATATGAGATCCACATCTACTGTTCAGTCCACTTTTCTCTTGCAATCCATCCATCCATCCATATTTTTACACAGTATCTAATAGTAGGCTTTTCCAAGAACCAATGAGTTAGAATATCAAATAGAGGCAACAACATTAACTTTTCTATTTGGGGTTTTCCTCAGAGATAGTGTTTAAGTTAACTAATTGTTTAATCCTAAAGTGTAACTGGTTATAATTAATAATCCCCCCAAACTAGCGTAGAGGGGCCACAAAGATAAGATGTATTTGGGGACAAAATATTTCATACAAAAATATTGTTTATGTACTGCACTAGTAGTACCATTTGAAAGGATTGCAGAGGACAGCACCAAATAGTTTGGGTGCACTAAAATCCACATAGTATACTTCTAGAACATTGTGTTGGCATCCTACAACTTTTCTTTCCCGGTGTTGAGGAATAAAATGCATTACATTTTTATTGCAGGCACACAAAAATAACAAGATTTTTGATCAGAAATAAATGAACAACAAAAAATCTCATTTGAAAGGGTTGAAGAGGACAACACCCAAAAGGCCGGTTGCACTAGCAC
This sequence comes from Fragilariopsis cylindrus CCMP1102, assembly GCA_900095095.1. NCBI lineage: Eukaryota > Bacillariophyta > Bacillariophyceae > Bacillariales > Bacillariaceae > Fragilariopsis > Fragilariopsis cylindrus. The sequence continues at coordinate 169,559 of FMBT01000341.1, forward strand.
TCACATAGTGTATTAGAATATTGTGTTTGCCTCCTACAAGAACTTTTCAATTTGTGTGCTTGAGGAATAAAATTTATTTTGCTTCTATGGCAGGCACAAAAATAAAATGATTTTTGGTAGAAATGAACCACAAAATATCTCATTTGAAATGGTTCCATAGGACAACACCAGATGGATCAAGTGCACAACATCCACATAGTGTACTAGAACATTGTGTTTGCCTCCTACAACTTTTCTATTCCTGTGGTCGAGGAATAACATTCATTTTGTTTTTGTGGCAGGAACACCGAAAAAAAACATGATTTTTGGTCAGAAAAGCAAAAAAAAACCCCATTTGAAAGGATTACAGACAACAATACCAGATGGGTTGGGTCCACTAACATCCACACAGTGTACTGGAACATTGTGTTTGTCTCCTACAACTTTTCTATTCCTGTGGTTGAGGAACAAAATTCATTTTGCTTTTGTGGCAGGCACACAAAAAAACAACATGATTTTTGGTCAGAAATGAACACAAAAAATCTCATTTGAAAGGATTACAGACAACAATACTAGATGGGTTGTTGGGTCCACTAACATCCACACAGAGTTTTAGAATATTGTGTTTGCCTCCTACAACTTTTCTATTTCTGTGGTTGAGGAACAAAATTCATTTTGCTTTTATGGCAGGCACACAAACAACAACATGATTTTTGGTCAGAAATGAACACAAAAAATCTCATTTGAAATGGTTCCATAGGACAACACCAGATGGATCAGGTGCACAAGCATCCACATAGTGTACTTGAAGATTGTATTTCCCTCCTACCATTCCTGGTGGTTCATCACCACTTGACTAAAGGTAATTCTGATTGGTATCATTTTCATCTCACAAATTCTCCAGTGGAGTTTGGTTATTGAATATTAAACAACTTTGAATGATAAGATGAATAACTTCTCCTTAGGTTCCAAAACCAGCATGGTGCACCAAAGTACCACCCAGTCATCCATCTCATACCCATAGGGGATGAACCAAGGGTCATGATCCCTCATACTTACCTTATTCTTGCCTAGAGAACACAAACATTGCATTTTGGCAAACATGTCATATTTCAACCCCCAAAGTACCATTCGTTGTTACCGTTCAGAAATAGGCTGCCACAACATCAAAAAAAGGAACTGGACCACGGTTTCAACACCCAGATACCTTCCATATATGCATATGGACAAAATACACCAACAATACTTGGAACATTTGCCATATTGGTGGTGTGGTGGGACGAGGAACAATAGAATAGACATAAAATAGCCCAAAATGCACACGTTGCAAAGATATTTGAGATGCTACCACACCCATACCAGGTATGCTGAGTCCCAAATAAAATAGCTAGGCATCAATCCAATTAATAAAGATTTTGGATTCTACCATTATTTCCGGTAATCATACATATATTTGGGGTGTCACGGGTCAAAACCCACCGCTATTAAAACATGCAATTTCTTTAAGTTCCAAGTGCGCGTGTAATCAAGGCCGTGATGCACCATCAATACAGACATAATAACCTTGAAAGATCTTATCGAGCTCAATATTATACCTATGGGTACAAGGTCCAACTATTGCTTAGGGATCTAGGGAGGTTAGGAAGGTGTCAGGGTGTGCTGAGCCCCAAAAAGGGTCATTTAGGCCCCAAAACAGGTTTTCCCCCTCTAGCGCCCACATCAGCATGGTCCTGCCCATAGCTCGCCAAGTTTATATTCTCTTTGGTGTATATGGTCAACCCCATGTGCTTACTTTGGGACAATTCATCTTTTTGAGTGTGTACTAGGTCACATACCCCCCCAAATGGGTCATTTTCCCATGTCCTAGGCTGTATCACACCCTTTACCACCTTCCAGTGTGAAGAACACATACCTAGCGCCCCAAAGTCTGGTCCAGGTATCCACCCTATGTATATTAAGCTCAAATTATACCATCTGATTGGGACTTTATATATGCTAGGATGGGTTAGAATGCCAGAAAGTGGATTAGTACAGGTAGCAAGTACCACAGGACATGATTTAGTTTTTTTGTGTTACTTAAAATAAAAACTAAATAAGTACAAGTCTGTCCTTTGAAGAGAAGTTAAAGAACTTAGCAACATTGAAACAATCTATGCTAAAGATACAGCCATATGACTCGCTAACTAAGAATATTACTCACCTGTACACACTGAGGACGATGGTACTACCAGAGGATGAAATAATGATATATGATGCACCATTGGAAACAAGACTGAACGACACAAATCAACAACTAAAGAAATGGATTAACAGATGGAAAATAGTAATAGACTACAGCATGAAACGAGTAAAAGAATTGGCCCAAGATAAAAGCAAACCAATATGATAACATAAACTGAGTTCTATTATGACTTGGAATCATGTTATGATGGTTTCTAATTGGTTCTTCCTCTTTTTATAAATTATCTGAATGACAAGAAGTATAACACATGCAGTACTGTATACCAAAATGTATAGGGGAAAAAACAAAATTGCTCATTATTAGTAAGGTTCAAATATGGATGGATTCTGCCACAATCCTGGTAATTTAGTTTTCATTTCTTCTATAGTTTGAAAGGCAATATCAACAGCAGGATCATTGGTGGATGGCGCATCACCTGATAAATCTCTACCATCTTCTGATGATCCTGTTATTAATATAGTTTTCATCCCTAATGCTTTTGCTGCACGTATATTCTTCATTGAATCTTCTACCATAATACATTCCTCTGGACGTATAGTTTTACCTGTAGTCTCATTGTCATGATTATCGTTGTTGTTTTCATCGTCATTATTATTATTTAATACATCAAATATTTTTTCAAATGATTCCTTTTCTGGTTTACAATATGGTAATACATCATCCACACCAAATACATACTTACCATCATCTGCATCTTCGTTACTACCAAATAAATCCCATAATTGTAATGTCTTTAATACCTTCACAACATACGATCGTGGTCCATTTGAAAATGCAACAATCTTGATTGATTTTTTTAATTCTTGCATATCATTACAAAATAGTTGTTTTGATCTTTTTGCATCATCAATACTATCATAGTTTTTTTTGGTGGTAGAAGCATAAGTAGAATCGCAACCCCATAGAATATTATAATTAAGATGATCCACCCAATATTGTGCCATATGCTGTATATCAAATGTTGGTGCACCTACGGGAAGTTCATCTTCACTTTGCGCTACAGTTAATGCTTTACCTGTACTATGATATAATTTAAAATATTTATCACGAATAATCTTTGCTTCTTCTATAGATTTAAATTGTAAATGATCCACCATATACTGATATATCACTTCACCCTGACGATGAATTGTAAATCCACTTGCTACATCATATAATGTATCATCGACATCAAATATTATTGTTTTAACAATATTGTTGTCACTAGCACCACCACTACTACTACCACTACGCTTCGAATTCGATTCCGTAGAAGTTACGACCGAAGCACCTACTGCTGCGGTATCAATTGTTTCATCTTCGTTAGACATTCTTCCTGTGAAGATTCTGTGTTCTTGTGAAGAAAGAAATGAGCTGGGGGTAATCAACGACGAATCAACGACGACTGTACTGCAGCTACTACAAGAGTGGCGCTGGGCTGTGTGCTGGCTGGAATGATCGCAATTTATTTGCTTTTTTTGTGATGTCAATGCGTGTATAAATTCCGGATAAATTCCGGTGTGAACATCAGCTACAATCAATGTGCAGCTTAGCAGCTAAAATGTACAGCTTATAGTTTGAGTCAGATCCTTGGTCGGTCGATACAATACTCCTGTACTGTAACATGTGCTGGTATCGGTGGGAGAGAGAAATAAATGTTGTGTTGTGTTGTGTTGTGTTTTTTGATTTGGATAATTTGGATTTGGATTTGGATTTTGAGCGAATGAATGAATCATTGAAATGAAAAAAATGAATTACAACATCGACACGCCACAAATAATGGAATTTCTTTGCTGAAAAGCAGAGCTCGCAAACCCACTTGAGCGCGCGAGCAATTTCATGCGCGATAAATAAATTACATTGATACTTATAATAACTACCCATCCTACAATTCAATTTCGCGCGCGCGACACGAGTCGTTAGACGAGTGGCGCGTGCCGAAATTGGCGACAACGAGTAACCGATTTGGTTAGACGAGTGAAAATACTGGACTTTGACGAGGCCGAGTGAAGGCATTTCTTGGCCAAACGAGTCCAAGTTAAAGCCAGTATTGAAACGAGTCTTACCCTATTGGTAACGAGTTGGAAGCATTGTGGTATGTGCAGTTATTCACGTAATATTTGACATGCAAGTTGTAGTACAAGTGAAACGCAAATCGGCGTCTCATGAGATGCCGATTGACGAAATGATTATTTGCGCGATTTTGTGAAAGTAATTCATTTTTTGACACGTGCCCAAAATTTGAGTATTTCGTTATGACAAGCTCCACATACGAGTAATTCGATGCTACTTAGGGTGTCACATACCAGTAATTCACACTACTTAGGTTGTCACATACCAGTAATTCATTTCACATTTGAGTATTTCATTTTAATTAATAACCCACATTTGAGTAATTCATTTATTTAGAAGGTTAAAATTTTGGTACTTAGACGCTACTTAAGCAAAATTTTCAAATTGCGGCATTGCCACGACAGTTCACCTATACTCAACAATCACGATTGAAATATTTGGCGTGTCATCCTCTCTCACCGTGTAAATGCACGCCTTATTTTTGAAATAATTGTTTGTACGTGGTATTTTGCAGTAAAATTGCTTTTACACGATAATACTAGTAGTACATAATATATTAGTCATAAATTCAATTCAACGAAATAAAAAAAGCAAAATAATTAATTTGACCATGGTATCGTCTCATTTCGAAGCTATCCCATTCTTTTAAAGGTTCGTTGTTGCGTTTGTATGTTGTAGCTTGTACTACAGAATGATTGAGTTACTTTTCTGGAGTTCTGGACCTGATTTGGACCAAAATCAATTGATTCTTCATTTTTGCCATCCGTCGTCATTGTTGTTGTTGTTGTTGTTGTGGTTTTAATCGTATCCGCGTTATCATGACAGTGATGGCTTGCATTGGAACATTCATGACCATGGTGTCATTGATTGGAATGGATTTCTGGTTCATCGGAGGCGTCTTTGAAATGGAACCATCCGTTTGATTGTATTTTTCGCGCTGTTGTCGGCGGCGTCGTTATTGCCGTCGGTACTGTTTATTGTTGTTTTTTCATTTATTCGTTGCTTCTTTCGTATTCAACTGCGGGACCATGGGATTGCTTCCTCTTGTTTGCGAAAGGGAACACTGTTGTATCTCTATTCTGTGTTGCGACCTTTCGCATCGACTGATTCTATAAATTTAAAATTCTGTTCTAACCGTTGCTTCTTTCTACTATTTTTTGTTACTCCCTTTTTCATATTATTCTCTATTTCTCCTTCTTTTTTCTATTGTATTGCGGCGGGTTCTGTTTTGTTTCGGAACGGACGGGTTGATGGCTTTATCTTTGGCTGTCCATTCATTTGTTCTGTACCGTATTGATCATCTGCGATTGATTTCGGATGGGAATTCTTTGTTCTGTATCAACCGACGATATCATTTCTTTCCTTTCAACGACGGGTTGTTTGCCATGTGGACCTTGTCTTCCGAAGCCAACCGAGCATGCCCCTCCGATTACTAAGAACTGTAATCCGAAGTGCCATCCCTTTGGCACGAGGCCCATATCCATTTTTCCTTCCATTCATTCGTTGGAGTATCGAGTGGAAGCATTCTTGTTCTTTCCGTACGACCTTGCATCACCATCGAACGGACCTACTTCTTGCAGCCAACCAAGCATGACCAAATCCTGTATCCTGAACCGTCTTTTCGTTGTCACAAGGAGGCCCGTATCTTTCTATCCCATTTATCTGTTTGATTATCTGTGTCTCATCTGCGTTTTGTTCCTATCAAGCTAGCTAGCTACTGTATAGAGTAGAATTAATTATTAATTTAGAATATTATTTTAAAAATCTCAGTAATTCACTCTCAGTAATTCATTTGGCGATTATTTACTTAGAAAGATTTGGCACGTGCCCAAATTTACTTAGGCGTTGAACGCGTGCTTCGACGCGCATGACAAAAAATTACTGAAGTAGGAGGGATCGGGGGAAATGTTTCTCTCTTCCATCAATTTTTAAATTCGCCCGTGCCAGCACGCTGTTTGCATCATGAAAGGCGTGAGAGCGACGAGAGGCAAGGACGATAATATTATATTTAAAATCACAAGCAACAGCCAAGGACAATCAACAAGCAACACAACAACGACGCAAAACAAGCTCACGACGAGACACAAATTAGAAACAAACAAACAAAGAAGTACAAATAATAACGAAACAAGATAATACATTCATACAATAATACAATGGCAGGATCAATTTCATTCTTTCTGAAGGGAACAGGTGCAGTATTAATGTTACATGCTGCATATAGTTGTATGCATTATAGATCAATATTACAAGATTTAGATCTTGTCACAACTTCATCATCAGGATCCGATGGACAACATCAGGATTATGAAACAGAAACGTCATCATCATCAGAAACAACAACAGAAACAATGATGATACCACCGATTGATGTCTATATTGAAGTGGTAGTAGCATTTGTATTAATTTTATTAGGTGAATTATATGGTATTGGTTTATTACAATCGGTGGAATTAGTAGTATCAGCAGAAAATGAAAATGAAGTAAAACGTAAATCACTTACTGCACCAGCATACAGGACACGTGATTTTGATATTTATAATAATAGATCAAAAGCATTATTACATCGTGCTACAAAGAATGAGTAATTACATAATAATGGATAATTTGAAGGTGATCAGAGAGAGAGCGAGAGGGACCGACAGACAGAGAGAGAGAAAGAGAGAGAGAGAGAGAGAGAAGGTTGAGGAAGTAAAGAGAGAACCACTTAATTTTATCTTATTCTACTTGATTTGATACTAGGACATAGGTCTTTATAAAATAATTTATAAAATAAAGTAAATGCGAATGTACGATAATCGAATAAATGAAGCACCAGAAAGAAAGAAAGAAAGAATTTGGGTTCTTAATGTAAAATAAAATAAAACAAACATAAAAATTGATTCTACAGTATATGCAACATAAAAAGGAATAGAGAATATAGTAACGTTAGAATAATACATTTCTTTCATTTTGCCGCCTGTTTTTGCTTGTTCGTGTCTTTTCTTTCTAAACTACCAATCAATCAAGCAAGCAAGCATCATGTACCAACCAGTGCAGTGCAGTGCAGTGCGCTTCCCTTTTGAACACTCAGATAATGAATGATTGTAGAATATATCCTCCAGTAGCTGCTAGCTAGACTACTAGACACAACAACCAGTCATACATCGACTACTGTACAGTTCAAGTATGATAGTTAGAATAGTTTTATAATATACATTCTATAATAATTTTTATGAAGTAGTTATTTCAGTATAGAAAAATGAATGCGCAACACAGGATATAGGTAAAGAAAGAGAAAACGTGATAGATAATTAGACAATTGGTTCCATGTGATAATGTCGTGATGTCGTGATGCGCCGGGGGGGGGGGGGGGGGATGGAGGTGATTAAAAATGAATAGTGTACATATCTTCTCTTATTTTCTCTTGTTTCTCTCTCTTTTTGAAAGGTGACGAGAGCTCTGAGAGGACGGCGCGTGTGAACCTGATTTTAGTTTTGTCTCTTTTTTCCCTTCTTCTCTCTTTTATATTGTTCCTCCAGCAGAATTAAATGATAGGGAGGGATTGTATCTTGGATTAATGTTGTTGCTCCCACGTTGTATTGTAGCAAGAACAACGTATCATTCGTCCATCGTCGTCGTCGTCGTTGTTGTTGTTGTTGTTGTTGTTGCTACTGCTACTGCTACTAGAAGTGTTGCTGGTTGGTTGGTTGGTTGGTTGGCCTGCTAACAGCTAACAGTTTGGGTGATGGTTGCGTTAGTTGCAGCGGAGGTGCCATTTTTGGTAGAAATAGTAGAGGTAGCACCCTTCCCGCCGTTCATGTCCCTGACCGAAACAGCTGTGCTTGTTGTTTTATTGGTACTTGCTAAAGCAGCAGTACTCTTATCAACTAAGAATCCAACTAGTAGGAATCGTAATCCATGGGTAATTTTCTTACCACAATGACGTAATTTACCAGGGAAAACTAATGCATGTCCACGTTGGATATGCACTGTTGCATCTAAACATTCAAAATATGTACCGCCACCATCATAATCAACACCACATCCATTTGACAGAGCAATTAAAAATGTCCATTCTGATTTATCTGTATGCATATCTAGCTTTTGTCGTTCCTTCCTCGTTACATCATACTTTACAATATGTGGTTCACGATCATCTAATTGTAAAAGAATATCAGTATCAGTTTCATCAGAAGTAGCAGTTGTAGTAGCAGTATTGCTCGTATTACTCTTTGAAACACCATCATTGCTCACCCGGTCAACAGTATCGGATGATTGATTCGCAGCAGTGGTAGTAGTGGTAGTAGTAGTAGCGACTATTGTACTGTCAGTATCATCTTCGTTTGAATCGTTCGTTTGGTCTACAGCATCAGCGGCGGATATAGTGACACCATCGGCAGTGGAAGGACTATTATTATTATCATTATTTTTAAATTTGTTTGTTATAGAACAAACAGTTGAATGTACTGGATCAAAACTTGCATAAGCCAACGTCGGATATTCTCTACAACCCAATGTTTGTTTCGCGTACGTATATGCAGCATATTGTCCTTTGCATGCCTGTTCTGTCGTTGTTACTAATTCATCACATTGATCAGGTGTCATACCAACATCGATAACATATATATGATGTTCTTCTGAAACTGTTACCCAATCCAAAACTATGTATTTCAATATAAGGAAGAAAGAAGACATAGAAGCGTACGAATCAAGATCAAATAAAAAGGTGTGAGTAGGTAAATTCGAGCTGGTGGTTCCGTTGATCAATAATAGACGCAAAACACTGAAAAAAATACATATACATACGTACCATCACGTTTAGGTGGTGCCGCCATAGTAGAAGGTGTAAAGATATTTCTACCATTATTAGTTTTAATTGAATCAGTAGTAGGGTCAGTTTTACTGCTGTTGCTGTTGTCGACTACAGCAGTAGCAGCAGCAGCAGTAGCAGTAGCACCAGTAGCACCAGTACCACCAGAACCAATACCACAAGTACCACCAGTGCCAGACGATGATGCTTTCTTCTTCTTGTTGTTATCATTATTATTCTTTGATTTGGTGGTGGAGATGTAGACTTTGGTAGAAGCGGGCGAGGTGGTCGCCGTATTGTTGGAACTTGTTAAAAATGGGATGCTTTTCTTCTGTCCCGCATCACCGTCAGCATTATTATTGGGTAGCACATCACCACTAACAACAGCTAATTTACCAACGTTATCGGTGGTGGCAGATGTGACCGAAGCTCCTACAACATTCTTCGTCTTATTCATCATCATCATCGTCGTCGTCGTAGGAGTGGCTGCTGATATTGTTGTATCATCTGACGGATCCAATAGCTGTTGTTGTTGACAAATTGGCGTTATATTGCCTGGTCGGCGACGACTAGGACATTGTTCTTGATTTTTCACTCGTCTTCGTTGTTGTTGTTGTCTTCTTCTTCTTTGTTTCGTCGACGCTGATGGAAACTCATTATCGTTGTTATCACCATAAACGGTAGAATATTCTTCTTCGTCAATTGTTGATTGAGAATAGAAAGAAGATGATGACGAATCATCATCATAATCATCTTCATCGTTCATAAGTAGTGCGTCTTCATTCGGATATCGAATAGCATATATATTAGTCACACCACTATTACAATTACTGCACTTACTACTACCTCCAGCACCACGATGATTGTTTAGGCCAGAATATTGAAGTGGATCATCATCATCATCATTGTCGGCATCGTCGTCATCGTCGTCATCGTCGTTATTATTGTACTGATAATTCTTCTTGTAATCATCACTTTCAGGTAAAATAATAATTGCATTATTGTTGTTATTGTCATAAATATTATTATTATTATTATTATCACATCGTCGTATTAAAAGTTTTGTTGGACATTTCGAATGAATTGTTTTAAAAATTGTTGTTTCAAAATCTACTGCAATCATTATCTGACTGTCATCGTCCTTTTCGCCGTCTTCATCTTGGTTATTGATATACAACTCATCGTCATCGTCTTCATCTTCAACCTCGTCATAATAATCCACTTCTTCTTCTTCTACAACAACAATGTCTATGCTATTGTTTCCATTATTGTCAATAATTTCTTCCTCTATTTCTATTACATTTTTACAATGAACACTACCATCCTGCTGCTGCTGCTGTTGCTGCTGCTGTTTGACCTTTTCTTTTTCTTTTTCTGCTTCGTAACTCTCTGCTATTTTTCTTCTTCTACCACCACCACTACCGCCTACGTTTTTTCCTCCTAATAAAGCTATAAATTTGTTACCAGGTTTGTTGTTGATGCTGTTTTTGTTGTTGTTATTGTTGACAGCGGCAACATTCTCATAAAGTAAATGGTTCTGTCCCTTCGTCATCCTAACAGTATCATCATTTTCCTTTTCATTTTTGTTGTTCTTTGGAATGTTGGAAAAACAAGATTCGTTGCCGATGTTGTTGGTTCTTGATGTACTAATCGTCGTGTCTGTTTCAGACAACGACGATGACCGTTGTGAGGATGAATTAATAATTCGTTTATTTTGATTTTGATTTCGACGACTCCGCTGACCACGTCGTCGCTGACGTCGTTGTCGTTGTTGTTGTTGTTCTCGTTTCTGATATGCTCTCTGTCTTAATGTTGTTGTTGTATGAATCGATTCACGCATTAAATCATACATAATTGGATCAATTGAATCAGATCGTTTCATTGGTTTTGTCATTTTCGTTTTCTTCATCTTTCCACGTTCTATATCCACGACGTGAATACAATCGCTACTACATGTTTGACCCATTTTATTTCCTTTTTTTTTTTGGCACAGTACGCAGTCGGCGATGATCTTTTTTTTTTCTTCCCCTGATCGTATTACGATTCGATTCTCTATTCCTAATCTCCCTTGAAGGTATGTTTGTTTGGTTCGAGATTGATTGATTGATTCTCAACTTTATGAGAAAGGGTGGCAACTACAGTAATCTTGTTGACTTGTCGATGTCGACGACAACTCCTTTTTTCGTGCTGACTTTAAGTTCGTACAGTAGCTATCTTAAATGTATCGTACTGTATTGTTTGCCATGAAGAATGGTTCCCTCGGAATTGAATGAATCCAAAAATTTATTAAAGAACAACTGCGGAGGCGCGTAATACGGAATTCTTTTACACGGAGAATGTCTTCTTGTGTAATTCCTCCGGGCAACGCATGATTCGCACGCGCTATGGTCTGAAAATTATTACACGCCAAAGCAACTTGAACCCTTGAAATATTCGCTTATTTTTTTATTTTTTCGTGCATTTCGCATTTTGTGCGTAGAGTTCAAGGGTTCAAAGCGCTATTATCTTCTAATAAAGCCAGACGATAGCGCGTACGAACTATGCGTTGCACGGAGGAAGTATGTCTGATGAATTCGATGCTTCATTCCTTCATTAATGTTCAATGATTTTTTTTGACATCATCACGTGTACGAAGTACGCAAATCAAATCGTGTGAGGTTTTGTTTCACGGACTATCATTTAACGACTATAATTATGTTGCTTAATCCCCGTGTCAAGAGCGAAGATTCAATTGAATATACCTACTGTAATAGCATACCGTACGTAGTAACAGTAATTGTAGGTAGTAGTAGGGTTTGGAAATTTCACTACTTGCTTAAGTAGGTGAAACTTTCAACGTGAAGTTTCCTGAAGTTTCCATTAGGAATGTAACTCGTGATACAATTTTTTTCATTCACTAATTGAAATTTTTTCTTCAAGTTTCGTTGATCCCCCTGCGGGACTCAATTCTTAGTGACTCAAATTTTTATGGGACTTGATTTCTCGTGACTTAAATTTGGACTCAAATCTAGACATATTTCAGACATATTTCAGACATAAAAATATTAAATTTCGTTCTTGTCCCAAATTCGATACTTAAGGTTGTTTTTAAGGGATTTACTTAGAGAAATCATAGAAAACACACAAAATCACATAAAAAGCAAGGTTTTTCCTACTTTTCGCACAATCACTTTTTATTTTCATTTCATTCTACAACACGACAGATATTCTTCTAAAACATGACAGATATTTTTTTGTTATTATTCTCGGATTTGCATTTTTGGGACATTTTTTAAAAAATTATGTCCGAAATATGTCTAAAATATGTCTAAATTTGAGTAATAAAATTTACTTTGCAAAAAAAAAAAAAAAATTGATGAAACTTAGTGAGTAGAAAGTTTCACTCATTTCGAAGTTTCATGAGAGGTGCGGTTGACTGAAACTATCCTCTCATTCGAAATTTCAATTTTTTTTCTGAAAATAGTGAAGTTTCTCTAAAATTCAAAATAATGGAAAATATCGAGACGTGGATATATTGAAGTTTCCAAACCCTAGGTAGTAGGCCTGTGTAAGTCTTATCAGGGCCATCCTACGGAATTTTGCGGTACAGTAACTTCCAAAAAAAACTAAAGTGGAACTCCAATGAAATTTCCAAATCCTAGAAAAAACGCCGCAGAAAAAAGAAGAAGAAGCAAGAAGCTTAGAAACACAACTCAATGAGAGACAAAGAGACAGACGAGAGTACAACGAAGGGAGACAAGAGAGAACAGAACAGGATTGGTATAAGAAGAGGGTGGTCATAATACGGTTTTCGTATAAAAGAAGAACAGAGTACATATTATTACTATGTCATCGTCGTCAAGCAGCGGCGTTGGTGAAAAGTCTCCATTTTTTCGACCGAATATTACACGGAATGGAAAACGTATCAGTCGTAATGATCGTGGCTTTGATTATGATAGAGATAGTGTTTACAATAGCAAGACCAACAAGACCAACAACGCCAATAATAATAATGACGATGAAATAAAAGAACATAAATCAACAATAATTGGTTGTTCGTCTAATTTAATTAATGCCATAGTTGGTGCAGGAATTGTGGGTATACCCTATGCAATACAAGAATCAGGATTTATACCAGGACTATTATTGATTTTATTTTCTGGTATAGTCACCGAAAAATCATTACGATTATTAGTAGAAACAGCAAAACATTCAAATGTTCCATCGTACGAAACATTAATGGAAGCCTGTTATGGTAAATATGGTTTTTTATTTATATCCATTAATATGTTTATTATTGCCTACGGAGCTATGCTTAGTTATCTGATGATAATCAAGGATACATTTTCAACAATATTAGGTATCGATGAAACTGACGAATTACAAAGAAGATACATATTAGTAATTATATCTATTATACCATTAGTATTAAGTTGTCAACGTGATATGGCGGATTTAGCAATCACATCGAAAATGAATGTTATATTGGATTTTTTGATAGTTTTATCAGTGATTTATTTAGCAAAATTAACACCCACCAAAATATTTGATACATTAGGACTGGCAGTAGCAGACTATAATGATTCTGATTACGATGCTGATAATGATTTTGATAACAACACCAACAACTCGTCATTTATTCAGTCACCTGGAGTAATTCCAATTCCATCATCTTCATCGTCATACGACGTATTGTCAGAATCATCATCAGAATCATCATACGTATCATCATCATCATCGATATTATTTCAAATACAATATAAAACAGTATTTATTGGTTTAGGTGTCCTATCATTTGCATTTGTTTGTCAACATTCAGCATTTATTATAGCAGGATCATTAACAAAACCAACCAAAGAACGTTGGTCAAAAGTAACAAAATTAGGTGTCTACAGTTCTGTTTCATTAGCTATGTTAATGGGTATATGTGGATATTTAGGATTTAGTACTACATCTACTAGTACTACTGAAGAAAATATTGGTCATGGTCATCATCAACCACATCATAGTCAACGAATGATAAGTGGAAATATATTAAATAGTTTACCAGTTGATTCCAATATAGCGAATATTGCACGTGGATTATTAGGAATAACCATGTTATTTGTATATCCAATGGAATCATTTGTGGCACGGCATTCCTGTGTTGTGTTATTCTTTCATGGACGGCAAGCACATGATGGGGATGATACATCTGTATTAAATCGATTCGATAGAAGAATTATAGTCACATTTCTATTATATTTAATGGCTGTTATACCTGCTGCATTGTGCAATGATTTAGGAATTGTCTTAGCCATAGTCGGTTCTATTGGTGGTTCCTGTTTAAGTTATATCGGACCAGGTATAGTTTATATCGGTATCCATGGTGGACGATTATTAGAATTAAATGATATATATTTTGGTGCAAACAATAGCAGCAGTAGTAATAACAAAAGCAAAAAAAATAATAAGGATAATAACTGCTTTGTGAATCTTGTACAATCAATATTGAAAACAATCCTATGGTGTATAATTGGTATGCCAATATGGATAAAATTTGCAACAATAGGAAAACAATATTTAACAAATCATATATCAGATATGGCATTAAAATCACCTCATCCAATTCGGATTGGTAATGTACGATTTGTACGTGCTAAGGTACATGGCAATCACAGATATACACGTGTTGTTATGTTACAAAGTCCACAGTACGATGATGATACTAATACGAATAACATAACCAGCAACAAGAATAAGTATCGTGATCGTTCCAATTCCTTACCATCGTCGCCGCCACCCACTACCACTACCACCATTGCCACTAAAATTACTGGCGATGACCAACACAATCAACATAACCGTCATCAACATAATCATCATGAAGTAGAAACGAAACTATTACGTGCTGATTCAATACCAAGATTATCTTCAGATAATAAAAAAAAAAGTTATAAAGTGCAAACAATGAAGGATGGTACAATCATTGCATTACCAGCATCAGCATTTTTCCATAATCATGATCCTACCACTACGACTATCAGTACTAGTACTAGTACTCAACGAGTACAGCAACAGCATAAAGGTTTGGTAAACAAAAACAACGACGACTGTGACGACGACGATGATGATACCGAAAAACAAAACTATCAGTCAACAATCGATAATAACAGAATCGATGCAAACAACCTGCTCCTTGCGACAAACAATCGTCAAGATAAAGAAGAAGATGAAGTTGTTGATGATGCCGATATTGATAATGATGATTTGGCTTTAGAAGATGATCCACAACGCGATCCACCATCTGTAACTGATTTTTTCATTGCTATCTCATACGTTATTTTCGGTGTAATTGCATTAGCAGCTGGATTGACTTCAATCTTTTTTGGGTAAAGCGAAGCAAAGCAAGATAAAAGCGGTACTAAAAATATCCAAAACCATTGCTAGCTAAATACTACTGTAGTATAAAACACAGGATAGACAATGTGGATAGTGTCGTGATATTCCTTTTTCTGAAGCCGTCGTATACTGAATAGTTCTTAGCTAGCCAGTAGTAGATACTTTTGGTGATACAAAACATGTATACGTTATTTCACTGCCGTGCCGCTTGATGTGGTTTGGCAAGGAATTGAAATAACATTACCAGGTGTCACCGAATAGATCATCCATCCCCTCAAATGCATTTTTAGGGATTCTATCATCATCATCATCATCATATTTTTCATGCTTGTCATTATTCTCCCTCCATATAATACCAATATTTTCTAATCGGTGTTGTAAAACAATATCAAGTGTCCCATCATTCTTTTTTTGATGTTGAGCTTGTACCCATATACCAAGATTTTTACGATCTTGTGTTTTATAACTTCGTCGAATAGAACATGTTCCTTCTTTTTGACTGTATTCTTTTAGAAGTGTAAACATACTTTCCCATTTTTGTGATTGTACATCCCAAACAACACCAATTTCTTCTAGACGGTGTTGTTGTTTTATATCCAATTTGTTATTCTTTTTATTTTGACGTTGTCTATTTAGCCATAAACCCAAATTATTTTTATGATCATTTGTTTCTCCTACTATATAGTATGGTGGTACATTACAATCTCCTTCACGATTTTTATATTCTACAAGTAATTCAAACATACATTCCCATTTGTGAGATTGTAAATCCCAAATAAAACCACCATCAATATTATTTAATTTATCTTCTTTTGTTGTTTGCAGTTTTCCTTTCTTCTTGTCCATTCGTTGTGTAGTCAACCATGCACCCAAATTTTCTCCATCTTCTTTGTGATCTTGTGGCACATTGCAATTTCCTTCCCTCACTTTGTATTGTACAAGAAGAGTGAACATAGACTCCCACTTTAGTAGTAACACATCCCATACAACGCCTATATCCTCTAATCGTTTTTGTTTTTCAATATCTAGCTTTCCCTTCTTTTTGTCCATTCGTTGTGTGTACAACCATGTACCAAGATGTTTGGTACTAGTTTGATCATGATCGTTTTGGACTTGTACTTTGTAAGATTGTGGTATATTATAGCATTGTCCATGTGAATTTCTGTATTCCTGAAGAAGTATATACATATCATCCCAATTCGAATTACAATTAGTTACATTCGGATCCCAAATAATACCAATATCATCTAATTTTTGAATCCGTTTCTTATTCAGCAAGCCGCGTCTTTTTCGTGCACGTTGATATTCTAACCAATATCCAAGATTATTGACAACAACTTCATTATCATTGCTGTTGTTGTTCTTGTTGTTGTCATTTGTTGTTGCTGTTGCTGATGTTGTTAATATAACATTTGCTTCTACTTTGACTTCTTCTTCTACTTTGTATTGTTTTGGTACATTACAATGACCTACTCGTTGTTTGTATTCATTAAGTAAGGTAAACATGTAATTCCATGTCTTATGATGTAAATCCCATTCCATACCCAATTCTTCTAATCGTAATTGTCGTTTGGAATCTAATTTTTGAATCTTTTTATGTCTGCGTTGTGTATCTAACCAAATACCAAGATTTATTGTTTTTATTTTTGCATTTGTATCATTCTCATTATTATCTGTATAAGTAGTATCAATTGTATAGTGTTTCGGTACATTGCAATGTCCTTCTTTTATTTGGAACCAGATCAGATAGTTAAACATTTCTTCCCATTTTTGTGTCCATACAGTAACAATGTTATTTGTACCATTCACATTCTCATTCTCATTCTCATTACCTGTACTGATATTAAAAACGACACCAATATCTTCCAGTTGATTTTGTTTTTTCCTACTTAATTTTTGATTCTTTTTTAATTGTCGTTGACGATCCAGCCATCGTCCAAGTAATCGATTATTATTATTGTTATTATTATTATTATAATGTCGTGGTACATAACAATCACCGTACTGGTCCTTATATTCTTGAAGTTGTGTTAGCATCTCATTCCATTTTTGGGATGAGACATTCCCACCCCATACAATACCAAGTTGATTCAATTTCTGTTTCTTTATTGGATCAAGTATTCCTTTTGTCTTCGCTTGACGTTGTGTATTCAACCAGGTACCTAAATTTCTATTAGTTGTAGTATTATTATTTGTTGTTGTTGTTTTATAACTTCGTGGTACATTACAATGTCCATTTTCTTCTTTGTATAGTACTAGCAATTCAAATGTTTCATCCCAACGACAATCATGACTTATTATTCTTCTTCTTGTTGTTGTATTTTTATTTGTTATGTTATCTTGTTGCCGCTGCTGCCGACTCGTTGGTAAGAATGACGACGACGAGGAGGAAGAAGAAGAAGCAAGTTCCGTCGACGACGACGACGTCGAAGATGATGATGATGCTATTTTCATCGAAGAAAATGGAAGAATCAAGCCATGACGATTATTATCATTATAGCTCGTCGTCGTCCTCCGACACGACGACAACCGACAGTTCCGATTCTGTTCGTTGTGGTGGTTATAAGATGATGATGATGATGGTGTTGGTGCTGTCGTATGGGTTGTCGTAAAAGACGAGAATGCGTACACCGTATAGTAGCTACCACTTCTTCTTCCTTTTTTACGTGTACACCGTGTAGGAGAGTTGTTGTAACAATGCAACATCAGTGTAATTATTATATACCCCAACACTCCCACTAACATCTTCGTCTTCCTCCTCCTCTTCTCTAAACTCATCATTGTCATTACTATATACGGTATCAGTCAGATTGGATTGAAGGCGTTTAAGTTCAAAAGTAGAGTGTCCCTGCTGCGATAAGTTAGTAGAGTGCTAGAATGTTGTATTGTCCTCTTCACAAGTTAGTTTAGTTAGCTGTTGCCTTCAAATAAATCTTCAATCTTAGCTGGAATATGATGGCATGACGTCGTTCAAAAAAAAATGCTTCGGGACTGATTAGTCCGTGACTGAAGATTCAAACGAAGAAAATACGTTAGAATCATAGTTACTGTAGCGTTAGTTCAAATCATAGTACATTGTACCTGGTAAGATTTTGAAATATCATTCATAGTAATTTCATGCGGAAGAACAGCTTCCTTCGTTTTTACGCGTCCATACTTCTATTCATTCATACACTGTAGATATTTTTACTAATTTTCTTTCAAAAGATATCATTATCTCTCATCTGATCGGTGAACGATGTACAGTATTACAGTAGAGCGAAAACGGATACACACACACACACACACAATACAGATAGACGAAACGCAACGATTTGGTTTGGTTCATTAAGAAGTAACGAGTGACGACAACCAGAGACGTTCGTTAAGAAAAATTTGAAGAAGATGATGACGATGAAGAAGAAACAGCAACCACGTGTTTCCTTAGCAGGAAGAAAATATCAATTTGAAACTAGTATTAGAACTCTTAATAAATCAAATAATTCAAATGAAAATAATGAAAATGAAAATATAATTATTAATGATGGCAATAATGACATCGACAACAGCAATGATAGTGGCAATGGCAATAACAATAACAATACTTACGATGATGATGATGATGATGTATTAGATTTTCACTTACCAATAATGAATATATGTATATTAGTGGTTGGTACACATGGTGATGTCTTACCATTTTGTTCCTTAGCCAAACAATTGCAATTATTAGGTCATCGTGTACGATTAGCCTCTCATGAGATACATCGACTCACCGTTACATCACGTGACATTGAATTTTTTCCATTGGCAGGTAATCCAAAACAATTATCCAAATGGATGGTACAGACCGGTGGTACCATATTAGGAGAAGTGAAACCAAATAATATCAAAAATTTATCGAAAAAAGATAAAATGGTCAAACAAATTATTCAATCCTGTTGGCCAGCCTGTACTGCCAAAGATCCCTTTAATCCATACGGTGGAGAGCCCTTCTTAGCGGATGCTGGTAAGATTATTGAAAAAAAAAGATTTTTGTGGTGCCTGTCGTGTTGTTTTTTGTCTTGTCTCGTGGTGGTTCATGTGTTAACTCCATCTATATCTAATATCTGTTGCTGATAATGATGTTATTTCTTTCTCTCATTCATTCTCTCGTTCGTTTCGGTAATCACACCACACCACATCACATCACTGCTCACGTACATACACACACCTTTCCTTCTTCTCTTTGACCAACCCCTTATATATTATATCATCTTTTCTAATATTTGTTAAACAGTGATTGCAAATCCACCATGTATTGGACATATACATGTTTGTGAAGCATTAGGTATACCCCTTCACATTATGTTCCCCCAGCCATGGTATTATGGTACAAAATCATTTCCACATCCAATGTCTGGTTTAGGTTATCAAGAATATCCATTATCAATTAATTCAAAATCGTATTATGCCTTTGAAACATTAATGTGGACCAATTTTGGTTCGGATATTAATAAATGGCGTTCGAGAACATTAGGTTTACCACCAATACCATTAGTATTGAATTTTGCGAATCCAATTAAATCATCGAATATACCATTTAGTGCAATGTGGTCACCATCATTTGTACCAAAACCAAATGATTGGCCAAAACAAGTACGTGTTGTGGGTACATTTACACAAGATAAGAAAAATAGTAGTGGGGGTGTTGATATAACAAAATTTGGTGCTTTAATTGACTGGCTTAATGTTAGTAATGGTGATAATGATAATGATGATGAAAGTAGTGATACTAATAAACCAGTATTTATTGGTTTTGGTTCGATGGTTATTAATGATACCGAACGATTATCAAACATTATCATTGATGCAGCACGTACAACAAAAACAAGAATTATCGTACAATCCTCATGGTCTAAGATTGATGTAACATCTGAACCGATATTATGCCATGGTGTTGGTCCTGTCGCACATGATTGGTTATTACCACAATGTCGCGCTGTTATACATCATGGTACGTATTGAATTCGATTTGATTTTTTCGTTACGTTACGTTACGTTTTTGTTATTGTCACGTTTTCATTGTTTACGCTCGTTCGTTCGTTCGTTTATCTCACTTTCTTTCTCTCACTCACCTTCACTCTCACATCATACTGACTGCTCTCACTCAAACAAAACATGTCGATATACTCAACCACAACAAAAAAAAAAAAGGTGGAGCAGGAACGACCGCTGCAGGATTACGATATGGGCTACCAAATTTTATCTGTCCATTTTTTGGTGATCAATACATGTGGGGTGCAATGGTCCATCGTGCAGGTGTTGGACCGGAACCTTGTCCTGTTGATGATCTAACGTCGGAAATATTGGTAGAAAAATTACAAGAATTAACATCAATTGAAATAAAACAAAAAGCTTCCGAATTAGCTATTAAAATGAATGAAGAAGATGGCGTGTTAAGTGGATTAGATCATTTTTGTCATTCCTTACCACGTGACAGTATGATGTGCGATGTATCACTTATTATGGGTGAATCTACATTAGCTAAGTATCATACCTGCCAATCACGGATGAATATCTCGAAGGAGGTTGCTGCTGTTATGGTAACAAAACCTATTGAATTTGTTGTACCGTTTGACTTTAAAAATAATTTGCGTATATTATCAAAGAAAATACGTCGTAAGTTTCTCACATTCGACCCGAATCAAAAAGAACTATTTGTTCCACATGGAACAACAACATACGCATTAAGTGGTGGACATCATAAAGTACATCGTAGTATTGCCGGTGCATGCTCAGAATCATTACGGATTTTCCTTAAGGGATTGTTCCAATGTTGTTTACGACCAGATAAATTTGCGAGATTATATGGTTGCTGTGGTTGTTTATGTGGCTGTCTCTGTTTTCCTTTCTACACTATCTGGTATTGGTTCGAAGCGATTTTTGTTTATATTGATCGACTTGGTGTTGCTATTGCTAATAATTGTTTCAATAAACAATGGTTATACATGATTGATTCATCGGTACAAGCAAATGTATACCAATCCCCGACAGATTCGATTGATAATCTAGTACTGATGCATGCAAATCTAGAAGAAAAACGAATTATTGAAATAAAGCATGGACTTCAAATTGGTAGGTCTGCGATGTCAATCTTTGATACATGCGAACCTAAATTCCGTAATGGACATTGGCATTGGAAGGAGGTACCGACCCAAACCTTAAGGTCGGTTCTTATGAATACGCGAGGTCTCAATGGTCAAACGAAGCTAGGTCTTACAACCACAGAGTTTACAACACTCATCAATCGATTTGATAGGTACGAACAACAACAACAACAACAACACCAGCAACAACGTGAAATTTCAGATGACGATGATGATGACGAGGATGATAATGAACACAAGGAAAACTTTATTAGCTCTAGTCGATTCTGTCTATTTATCGGAGAGGCCGTACATGAACGTTTTAATAAAACAACTGTATCGGAAGAAATGTATTTTGATGGTGAGGAGATTGTTGAATCAAATAGTCATATTGAAAGGATATCTACAGATCCAAGACATATCACAATTACCGTCCCCATCGGTGGTGCTGATGATGATGATGACAACAATAATTAGTCGTAAATTGCATCTGTAATAAGTGAAGAAAATACATGTCATTCGAAAAAGTCTAAAAAATACGCACCCACTCTCTAGTTTGATTCTATATAATTATTCGTACAAAGTGATAATATATGTTAAAAAGTAATCTAACTTCACTATGATAGATTTAAAATACATTGAACAGTTTTTCATGTTACAATTACTAGCTGAGAATGATATTGTTTTTCATCGCCATTTCTTGTGTTGAGGTAGTCGTTCCTGATTTGGTGGTACGGTATCATCTCTGAATGCGAGAAGTGCAGGAATGCGAAAAAGTGAATGTTGCTTTTCGCATCTCTTGTAAATTCGATTGTGGTTCGCCTCATACTTGCCTGTAGAGGTTGAATTCAGCAAGAAGAAGCAATGTATTGCTTGGATGAGTCGAATGAGTCGAGGGAATCTTCTTCGAATGACAATCGAATCTTCGCGGCGAAGCTCTAGAAGTTGTGTTAGTGAAGAGATAATTTCGCGCGCCATACCGTGTAGTACGGTACATTGGATCTATCTTTTTGGACTGTGTGCAAAAGTAAGGCACTACCGTAAGAAATTAGTGAAACAAGAGCCTATGTATCAAATACCGATGTCGACAGTATTACTAGAATAAAAGTAATATTAACAACAACTTAACCAGATCAACAAAACAAAACGAGACAAAGGACATAGACAAGATGGTTGCATTTGGTGAACATTTAAAGGCGAATATCGCACCAGAATTTGGTCCCGATGCTTACATTAAATATCAAGAACTTGATGACATTATTCAAAAATTATCAGAAACAGCACCAAGTGGGTAAGTCATCTCGTCTCGTCTCGTATATTCTCCCTGCCTTCGCTCTTTTACCTGCTTTCTCCCATGCATATCATGAGTTCGACATTACATTGTATTTATGAATGGGTCATACACTGTTGATGATAACTAACAAGCTTGCGTTTCCTTTTTCTTCTTTTTTTTTAAACTATTAAATTAAATTGAATAAATTAATTATTAAACTAAATTATGTACAAGTCCTGATTTACAAAATCGTCAAGTATCGATGACGGTACCAACACAAACAGATTCACGTGGATTAGCTGTTAGTGCAGAAACTATTACAGAGGAAGAATTTTTACGTAAAATGGATATTGAATTAGCCAAGGTTGAAAAATTTACATTACAAAAAGTTAGTGAATTACGTACAAAGATTGAAGATGTTGAAGCATCCGCAACAACAAATGATATGGATAAGGCGGATGAGATTGCTAATGATTTTTTACGACTAGAAAAATATGTGAATATTAACTTTATGGGTTGTCATAAGATATTAAAGAAACATGATAAGAATTTACCAGCCATGCCATGTAAGGCATTTTATGTATCCCGAATGCATGCACAAGCATGGGTCCGTGGTGATTATTCTGATTTAGTGGTACGATTATCGCATATATATTCCTCATTACGAGATGATCATGTTGCAGAAGTTAATAACGATCAACAATCCTTCTTACGATCCACAACAAAGTATTGGGTCAAGACAGAGGACGTATCACGTGTGAAGTATTATGTATTACGTCATTTACCTGTATTTTTACAAAAAACATCGACAGGTGAAAGTGATTCTCAATTTACTAATTCTGTTTACTTAGATAATGATCAACTCGAATTATATCATGGCCGGTTAGAAAAATCACCTGGTGCAATTGCATTACGATTGCGTTGGTATGGAAATGGTAATCCTAAATTAGTATTTGTGGAACGTAAAACACATAATGATAAATGGTGAGTCGAGTCGAGTCATTCGTGTGCTTCGTGTGCGTTGTCGATTGTCATATTGTCCTGTCTTTTTTCGTAAACATGCCGCTTCTATTACTGTCCGTCCGTTGCCAAATCAAAATCAAATCATAATTAATCCTCACCGTTTATATGTCTTGTCTATCCCATCCAATCCCTTTTTAAAATAATAATTCTATTTCATACAGGACCGGTGAAGTGTCTGTGAAAGAACGTTTTACTGTACGTTATATATACCATGTATTGTATAATATTGTATTGTGTGTGTATTTAATACTATTTATGTACTGTGTTTTCTACTGCCGCTTCTTCCCTCACTCACTCTCCTTTTACTTCTTCTTCTTCCACTTCAATTCAATTCAAATTTAACTCATCTTATCTATCTAAAAGGTTGATGAATCGGAAGTGCAATCCGTATTAACTAATACGTATCCAATTGCTGAAAAGAAGAAGGCGATGCTTGCTAAAGGTAAATCACAAAAGGAATGTGATGAATGGGAAACATTAGTACGTGAAATTACACAGGTATGTGTTAGTAAGCAATTGGTACCAACATGTCGAACACAATGTATGAGAACTGCATTTCAAATCCCATTTGATGCGACAGTTAGAATTTCTTTAGATACTAATTTATGTATGATATCAGAACGTGGATATGATTTAAATAATATGAAAACATGGTTCCGTAATCCTGAATGGATATTACAACCACAAGAAATTACACGTTTCCCCCATGCTGTACTTGAAATTAAATTAGAATTAAAGGGTGGTAATATGACTGCACCTAAATGGGTTGGTGATTTACAAAATTCTGGTCTTATATATGAGTGTCATAAGTATTCTAAATACTGCCACGGAACAGCAGTATTATTACCAGAAGATGTACGTAGTGTTCCCTACTGGGTTGATGATGTTACATTACGTGAATCGATTATTGCATCGGGGGGTCGACGTATATTAATGGAACCAGGTGAAGGTCCCGCACCAGGTGCGAATGCAATTTATGATCACTTATTACCATTTGGTGATCAAGATAATGATCGGTCCCAAACTGCTGTTGGACGGACATACGTTTCTGTTGCAGCCTCGAAGGGTATAACTGGTAATCAAGCCAATGTAGGCAACGTACCAGTTGGATTCGATCTTGGTGGTGGTGCCACCGTAAATGCTATTCTAGGTGATGATATTGATATTGATGATGATCAAGATGAGGAGGAAGGTTGCTGCGGTTGGGTATTCCCATTCTGTTCACGGTACAATCAGTACGCAGCAAACGTTGTTGCACCGACATCGTTTCAGAAGATTGAACCAAAGATGTTCTTTGCGAATGAACGTACCTTTTTGCATTGGTTACATTATGCTGTTGTACTATCATCGATTGCAGCTGCTGTATTATCAATGTCAGAAGTACCCGGTGAGGAATGGCGTCAATGGTATGCTATGGCATTGTTACCAATCAGTCTTGCATTTTGTTTATATGCATTGCATATCTTCTTGTGGCGTCAAGATCAAATTAAGAATCGTATCCCCGCACGTTGGGATGATCCGATGGGTCCACTCATCCTTGGATCGGTGGTTGTTGCCGTCCTTGCTATTAATTTCTTTACACAACTATATGCATTAGCTAAGGCTGGTATTGAGGAGGGTAGCTTGTAGAAAAGTATATAAAACGAGATAAATCAGAAGAAAGAAAGAAAGAAAGAAAGAAAGAAAGAGAGAGAGAGAGAGAGAGGCAAATAGAAGAAGAAAAACCTTCAACATGTTTAGCGAAATGATTTATATTCAGATAATATCACTTTCGTTAGGTATAATTAAATAATAGTAATCAACATCCCACGGATCGCTGGTGGAAGACAAGAAAAAGTTGCAATCGATCATATAAGTTCATATAAATAAATATTAGTTATCGATTTCCCCCCTGACTAACTGTATTTCTGTAGTAGTTGTTGTACCGTAGCAGTAATAAGTACTGAATAGTAACATTTATTGAGGAAAATGCTGTCAACTGGCAATCAACAACAAAAGAATTTTCTTTTTGTTTTGTGAAGCGATAAATCATAAGCGCGCGCCAAAGCAGTAAAAAAATCTTTTTCCTTTTTTCACACCATCATAAAAAGACCTATCTCTCGCTTTCGTCGATCCAACGGAAAGTCGTGCCAAAAGAAAAATCCTGAATTCACATAAAAACAAAACGAATAGGATGCCATTCCCGCCATTTCGAACACCTTTGAGCGTCGTCAATCATTAATTATTAACTCCTGCCAAAAGAAAAATCCTGAATTCACATAAAAACAAAAAAATATTTTCAAATTTTTCAAATCTTCTCTTTCAGATCTGAAATTTTCACATCACGACACAAAGAACGTTTGTGTCACCTCTCCTTTGAAAAGAAGTCAAGTGATGATGCAGTTTCGACAGGCGAATAATAAACAGAAACAAAACAACAACGACACAAACAACCTAGCATTACAGCATTACAGCATGACAGCCGTTCGTAATAACACCCTCGAAGAAACTATGACGAAGCAAGAAGTCGGCTATGGCGCGATTGATGATACCAACCCGGAGCCACAGAAGACCCCCCACAAGATCACGCGACGCACAACCTATGGGATTCTTCTCTTTGTGATTAGCTTCTTCCTCGTCGCTGGTGCCGGTGCTGGTGCCGGTGTTACTCGTTCGTCTCTGAGGTCTGACACCGCATCGATTGTAGTGTCGTCGGAGGGATACCCAAGCGTAGCCGATTTGGAAAAGGCTGCGGACTTGGCGCAGGGAAAAGCAGATGCGGCCGCCACTGTTGCTACTAAAGCGGCAGCAGTGGTAGTTGCCGCGGAGGATTCAGCCGAGGAGGCTTCGGTAGTAGCAAGCGAAGCCAACACCGCAGCTCTTGCAGCAAGGACAGCTGCCAAAAACGGAGGCGAAAAAGAAAAAATAGCTGTGGCGATCGCGATAGACGAAGCAGATAAGGCCGCCATCGCAAATGAATATTGGTTAGCTGCGGTAGATAACGCCAACATAGCAAGCGCGAAAGCGAATAATGCATCAGCAATCGCCTCCCAAGCAGCAAGTGTAGCTGCGGCTGCACTAGCTACCGCGAAGGCGAACTCCTGTGGTGTGCACGGCTTAATATGCACGAAGAATGAATATTGCTCCGTAGTACCACTACCACCTTTTTATTTCTGTTTTACGGAATAAAGTACCGAACACACACACACACAACACACAACACACAACACACAACACACAACACACAACACACAACACACAACACACAAGAGAGGGAGAGAGAGAGAGAGAGAGAGAGACTGTGCACATGGTGTGAATGGAAAAGTTCGCCCAGCTCTATTGTTTCGTGTTGCGACTTTGACGCTGCGGAATATTTTGCCAATCTTTTTATCGCAAACGATGTATCTATAGTACTATCTTTCTTATAAAAGCTTCTGTTACACCTATCAATACAATAGTTTGTCGTAGTAGTACAGTATTAGATTAGGGTGTTGTGTTCTTTCTTCTCCGTCACGAAACAAACAAACAAACAGTAATAATATACTGTAGCATCATAATCATGTATATCTTCTTCCTCTCTGCTCTTGTCATATTCTCGTCATCATCGTCAACATCCTGATTGGATGGTGGAGTAAAAAGCACCAAATTTCTTTTTTTTTTTTCGCGTAAAATTCGGTTCATTACTAAATTACATCATGAAAGAACCAAATCCAGTGAGGCAGCCATAAATTTCTTCTTTTTCGCTCAAAATTCGGTTCTCTCTCATTTCTTACATGAAAAATCCAGTGACAAAATTCGGTTCTTCTCATTTCTTACATGAATATTTAGTGAGCCCTTAACTAGAAATGAAATACCCAATTTCTTCTGAAGTCGTTCCATTGTTGTCATCATCTGTACAGTAGGATTTTTTGTTTCCGTGAATGAATCCGTGATCGACCTTCTTGAGTCACTCTCTTCGTGCTTTTATGTCGTGAAAAGAATTCTATTCACGGTATCAGGTAACTTAAGACTAGTCGAACAATAGTGCGTGTTAATTTGTATCTTTTTTAGAATGAATAGAAGTATCTCTTCGATCGCATTGATTCGATTGATTTTCAATTCAATGTACCGTACAGTAACAGAAAACAAGGTCCAGCGAAACAAGCAAACAACAAACAACAAAATGACAACACCAAAAAAGACAAATAATAACACCAAAAAACAAAAGAAAATGATACGATAAGATGGGAAGCAGTAGTAACATTAGTAGTAGTAGTAGTAGTAGTAGTAGACATGCGCATCATACTAGTCCTACTGCGATGATGATGATGTCATTACGACGACGACAAAGACGAATTTTGTCAATGATAATGTCGTTACTATTATTCTTATTTTCAATTGTAGTATCATTTCAGTATACCGCCACCAACATCGTTGTTGTTGAAGCCGTCGTCGTTGAAGCTGCAGGTGCAGCCGTTGCTTCTTCTGAAAATGAAAATGAAATTGAATCAGAATTAGAATCAGAATCAGAATCGTCAGGAACGTGTGCTACTTCTTCCAATGTCGACAATGATAATAACGAGGCAGTATGTATAACGGGATCTAATCAGTTGAATTCGAATGAAATATATAAAGAAGAAAATGAAAATGAAAATAAAGAAGAAGATGACGATGAAATGGAGGAGAATAGACAATGTATAGTCGATGCAAGGAATGGATTATGTGACAAATTTCCAAAAGATATGTTTCAACGTTGTCCGTATTCATGTATAAATTATAATGAAAAACTAGGTTCTATTATTCATCTTGAAAATGAAAACGATGACGACATTTACAATAACAATGAGATTGATAATGAGAGTGATGTTTGTGAAAATTTAATTGAGGATGAAATATGTGAAGAATATGCACATTATAATGAATTAAATTGTCTAAGGAATCAATCGTATATGTGGAAACATTGTCCAAAAAGTTGTTTGAAATGTTTTGATTTTATAAATAAAAATAATTCTGCTGATTCTGATTCCTTTTTTGGTACTCGAAGTACTAGTACTAGTATTGAAATTAATATTGGTGTGACACAAATAATTACTGACGACTCAATGATGATGGAAACGAATGATTACTTTGAAGCAAGTACTAGTAAAGATGGAGGAATTTTAACATTTTTGTCGACAATTGAAAAAACAAATGACTATATGGTACAACAGGTGATGAAAGAGGATAAATATATCTCAGTACGAAAATATTGTCAAAACTATAATAAATTCTGTACATTGGGTGTCACAACTAGAACACCGGATGTCTTTTGTAATCAAGATAATAATAATGGTATTAATAATAAATTACTATGTGGTCCTGCATGTCATTCCTGTGATGAAATGTTATTATCACAAAAAGAAATGGATATATTATATGATTGTACACCCGATACGTCTACTAATATATTTATTAATGATAATGATAACGAAGAAGAAGAGGATGAAGACGAGGATGAAGAAGAGGATGAAGATGAAGACAACAAAAATAATGAACAAAAACAACAACAGCAAGAACAACAAAAAATAACATTAGATACGATGTTTCAACGTATTATTGGTGAAGTACCATATCCAAAAGAATATGCTGATGAAGTTCCATCATTTGATGCAAAAGTTTTATCAAGACCAAAATTAAATCCAATCATTCATCAAAATATGTCTATAAATGATTTAAAGAATGATATTAATTTTGTTTTGGGTGGACCATGGATTATACAATTAGATAATTTTCTAACAGACGAGGAATGTACACGTCTTATTGAATTAGGTGATATTATTGGACGTGATATCAGTACTATAGAAGTTGATGATGATGAATCATCCTCCGAAGAATCAACTAACGATAAAGATGAGAATAATTATGATGACGACAACGATATCGATATCGATAGCGAAAGTGAGGACGATGACGAGGAGGAGGAGGAACAATGGAGAACATCCACAACAGCATGGTGTGACGAAGACGATTGTAAAGATGATCCAATCACAAAACGTGTACAAGAAAAAATTGGTTTTACAACAAGTGTCTTAGACCCAGCCTATTTTGAACATTTACAATTATTAAAGTATGTACCCGGTCAATTCTATAAAAATCATCATGATGAATCTGGTAGTCAACACGACATTGACTATAATATTAGTGGACCAAGAATTATCACATTCTTTTTATATTTAAATGGTCTAGATGACGACGACGACGACGATGACGATGACGATGACGATGACGATGACGATGACGATGACGATGACGATGACGATGGTGCTGGTGCTGGTGCTGGTGGCGAGACACGATTTACTAATATATTTGGTGATGAAACTAGTATATATTTAGATGTCAAACCAAAAAAAGGACGTGCATTGATATGGCCATCCATGTTAAATGAAGATTTGTATGAATTTGAACCTAAAACATACCATGAGGCACGAATTGTTAATAAAGGTAACAAATATGGTGCCAACGCGTGGTTACATTTACGTGATGTTAGAAATGTACATTGTGACGAAGATCAATTAGAACCTATAAGATCTAAATTAGATCAAATTCAACAACAGTAACTAATAATAATAATAATAATGGGAAATAAATGAATTATTCGAGAAAAGTATACAAATAGCAAGATCTAAATACGTAATATAGTTTTCAAATATTTTTTGTCAACGGCAATGATGGTTTTGGGCGAAGTGTTTGTGCTAAGTTTTGTTATACGTCTATCTTCTTTTAGTCTTTATGTTACGTTCCACAAACGATCGTGAAACAGGATTCTGATAATCTTACACTTAGTACTGTAAGATTCTATTAAGGCGGTAGGGTTGTTACTCACTTTTCCTTGAAACCCTTCTTGAATACAGGCCCACCTTTCTTTCTGTAGATATCTCTATTGATGTTGCTATTGCAATACAACGGTTGTTCAAACGCAAAAGGTTGTTATTAACACACTTGTTTATTTAGTTTATGGTAATTGCAATTCATCAACAATAAAAGATAGACATAGGTTGTTTCTCTTAATTGGGTCTTTTGTTGTATCTTGGTATTGCGGTAAACGGTAACTGCGTTATTCGTAACATCACTTCGCCTAATATATATGCATATATATTGGCGGTTCGCGGCGGACACTTCTCTTATTTGTGTTTCGACTTCAACTGGTTGTAAGTAACTCACAACATTTACTTCTACAGACATAGGTGGGGCCGATGTATAATTTAACACTTATTATATCGTCGCCAGCACTCTTTCTTCGTTTCATTGTTCGTGATCGTGATCGTGTTCTTTGTGATACGTTCTATAACATTTCGCATTACAACAAAAAGGCAACGAGCAATGTTGCGATGGCAGACACATACAAGCTAACCGACGAAGCTTTAAGTGAATACGAGTCAGAAGTTCCGTCGCAACAACTTAAGAAATCTCCGAGGTCTGTAGGACAGCATTGGCCTTCCAGCCCAGAACTTTTGCAGGCCTCGTTTACTTCACAAGATGCGAGCTCTGGTGTGACGGTGGGAGGCGATGGGTTAGGATTAGGATTGGGGTTGGGGTTGGGGTTGGGTTCTCGTTTCTTGGTTGGATTATTCGTGAGCCTATTCGTTGGTCTGAACAAAACAAAAAGCAATAAGATTTGGTAAGGACGATTAATTTCGCTGAGTGTTATTATAATATTAGCAAATTCGAAAGATGAGAGACAAGACTTTTTCCATACCTTTCAGTGGGTTGCGGCGTGGATTTGAATGTAGGGAATGGTGTATCGCCGTCCTTCGTTGGACGACCTGTTGGTCTATAAACAGAAATAATAACAATGCACTGATTCAGTTAGAAAAAAATGGAACAACTTCAGCGTTCAAATCAAATGCATACATTGTTTAAAAGTATAGACCTACCTAGCTGTTGGTGAGTTGGTCGGTTCGAGAGTTGGACGACGAGAAGCAGAATTCGTAGATAATGGAGTTGGAGGTTGCGTAAGGCCTGGACTAGGTCGAGGGGTAGGTGACGGCGTTACATCGCATGGTGGTTGTTCTTCGGGGCAATCGGTGGAATCATCTAGACAGCATTCTGGTTTGCCGTTGTTCGCATAACAGTCAGTATCAGGAGAATACGTGCAGTAATCGGCTCCGAGAAGTGGAACTGGGGCTGCTGTTGGTCGAGGGGTAGGTGGCGGCGTTACATCGCACGGTGGTTGTTCTTTGGGGCAGTCGGTGGAATCATCTAGACAGCATTCTGGTTTGCCGTTGTTGATATAACAGTCAGTATCAGGAGAATACGTACAATAATCGGCTCCGGGAAGTGGAACTGGAGCTGCTGTTGGGCTTGGCGAATTGACTACATCGCACGGTGGTTGTTCTTCGGGGCAGTCGATGGAATCATCTAGACAGCATTCTGGTTTGCCGTTGTTGATATAACAGTCAGTATCAGGAGAATACGTGCAATAATTGGATCCGGGAAGTGGAACTGGAGCTGCTGTTGGGCTTGGCGAATTGACTACATCGCACGGTGGTTGTTCTTCGGGGCAGTCGATGGAATCATCTAGACAGCATTCTGGTTTGCCGTTGTTCACGTAACAGTCAGTATCAGGAGAATACGTGCAATAATCGGCTCCGGGAAGTGGAACTGGAACTGATGTTGGACTTGGCGTAGTAGGCGATGGCGATGAGACTACGTTACATGGCGGTTCTTCGTCGGGGCATTCACTGGAATCGTCTAGACAGCATTCTGGTCTGCCGTTCAAGTAACA
Organism: Fragilariopsis cylindrus CCMP1102; assembly: GCA_900095095.1. Taxonomy (NCBI): domain Eukaryota; phylum Bacillariophyta; class Bacillariophyceae; order Bacillariales; family Bacillariaceae; genus Fragilariopsis; species Fragilariopsis cylindrus. The sequence continues at coordinate 202,109 of FMBT01000341.1, forward strand.
GTCGGTATCAGGAGAATACGTGCAATAATCTTCCCCTAATTGGCCGATGACTGCCGTCGTCATGGCAGCAAATACTGACAGGGCTAAGAGCTTGGAAAATTTGACCATGTCGATTGATTGATTTTAAGTTTTATGCGTAAGGTATGAGTCACTCTCTATCCTGGAATATATTCGAATGGTCGATAAAGTAAGTAAATGTAATCGTACCAGATATGCAGATATGTGAGGTGAAACAACAACAAGTGAAAGAAAGAGCCAAAAGATTTGCAATCCGGTATCTATCGTTAACTTACCGTACTTGCCATATCCTTCGCCATTTGTTTTACATGCATGTTTCCGCGTGCGTGTGCATTAAGGGCAGAAATAAGGGGCTGATTCGGGGGTTCTAATGCTTTTGTTCGGTTTGAAAAGGGGGGATGTAAATCGAGTTGATAGTCAATCGCATCTACTACTACAGACCTAGAAGGCTTACTTTTTCTATGAAGACAGAGAAAAGATAGAATGGGAGAATGTGAATGTAGGTTTCAATTAATATACCAGTATAGTCCTGTTGCTACAAATACTTTCTACTCAGTTTGTATGAAGGTACAACTTAGTCAACTATACTATCTTTATCGTATTTTTAATTTTCACTCACAAAACAACCCTGTTATGCTTGTCAAAGATATGAAGATAATAACTCAAGACCTAAGCAGGCAATGTAAGAACCATTTCATCCTTTCACAAACAAGTAGGGGGAAGGGGGGGGGGGGGTGGAGGAAAACAAAGACGGAGAAGATGAAACGCAATATGTCCTTAATTGGCATGGTAGGGAATATCCTAATGATGGTGGAGAACCCATGTGGGTGAAATTTCTATCATAAGACTTCGATCAACATATGTTACTTCTACGCACTCCTTACATCTATTCTATAACTCCCTTCTTCATCTTTAATAAGTATCAGGGTCCAGTTGTGAGTGTGCTATGATCTAAAAAAAAATCATCATAATATGTCTTTGAATGCTGGATCTTCAATTGATTCTCTAATAAAATTGTCGCTACGGAAGGAAGTTTGTAAAACAGTGTATAGGACGTAATCATTAAGTAGATGGAGTGATTGGAGTGATCGTCAATTCAGATATGGGTTATAATCCCATGAAAAAAATGCACTACGTTTGACTGCATTTTTTTCTATGAATGGCTGGACTACAGCAACTACATTTTTTGAATATAAATGAAATTAATTATTACAGTATTAATATTACTAATATTATTATTTATTGTTGATGATTTTCAATTTTTAGTATGACAATCGTATTGCACATGCATCATTCGTTGTTCCCTACTAAAATTTACGGGGGTGGGGGGCATTTTATTTCAAAGAAAAATCTAAACTTCAATCCATCATCAGTCCATCATATTCCATCCATATCACACGAAGGAAGAACCGAACATGCATTTATTTTAATTTAACTTAATTCACTTCACACGAAAGAAGTGTCTTCAGTTCAATTTGAATGAATGAACGATTGAATGATTGATTGATTGATCAAAAACCCCGCTAATTATCAATGGCTAGATGCCTCACCTTTTATGCACAATGTTCTGTAAATAATTTTTTTAATGTTTCATAGGTTGTCCATGATATAGCAACAGCTGGTGTATGTGATAATATTCTTGGTGTCACACCTCGAAAGAATCCAGTATAACCTTCTGTACGATAAATCCTGATAGCTGCCTGTTTCCAATTTGCAACTAATGGTTTACTACTACTATTACCACCACCACCAGCAGCAGCAGTATTCGCATGTTGTTGTTGTAATGGACAAATATCAGGTGATATCTTGATACCCTGTTGTGACAGTAGACAGGATGGTGTCAATTGTTGTGTTTGAAGGTAAGTTTTAATTCTATCTAATGGTGTTGTGGTTGCCGCTGCCACTAATCCAGCAAAGGAACTTGCACCTAATGTCACACCTAATGTTAATTCACTACTATTAGTAGTACCATTACTATTGGCATTGTTGGACGTCCATTGTTTTTTTATGAATTCATTTGTACCGACCATAATCATTCCATATGGGATATTTGTGGCAAGTGTAATTGGGAAACTACGTAGTAAACTGATTGGACCTTCATTTTTTATCATTGTGGTTAAGGCATGTGAAAAACTACGATAATGCCCTAATTGTAGACGTTGTTTGACGGTATCTAATGGACCTAATACAATATCGTGTGCAATCACCGCCGCACCACCGGCTAAGGCACTGCCGTATCCAGTGACATTCCCTTTACTGTCTAACGTGGAAGATTTGACAATTTCATAGGTTGAAAAATATAAGGCATGTGCCGGGATACATCCAATTAATATAGTTTGTACACCACGCCATAATCTTGTCATACTAATAACACCCTCCATCGTACTTTTAGTAGTAGCACCACTACTACTCGTAACCTCAGCAGTCTTAGTCACCATAGAAGATGCAACATTTTTTAAGGACGATGACGACGACAACGACGAGGCAGAAGAAGATGTAGCATTTCCAGTCGTTGTCGTTGTTGTTGCTGCTGCTGTTTCCAAAGCAAGAGGATGTGATATAAGTTGTCGAATTGCTTGTAACATAGAAGGATTATGCATTGCTGTTGCCGTTGATTTTTGAATAGTACTAGCAGTACTAGTATTCGTAGCGGACATGGCAGCTTTTTGTAAGATGGAACCAGGAATATTTTTATTGCTATTACGTGCAGCAGCATTAGTACTAGCAGCAGCCGCCGCAGCATGATGACTCACACCCTGTGTCGATGGATTATGTGTCGCTGGATTAAAATGACAAGCGGCACACACTTGAATATGTGTCCGAACGGTATCCAGTGGATAGACTAAAACATGTTCCGCCACACCAGCAAAGGAACCAGCCACACAATGTACCCAAAAGGGTGATATACCATCCCATTCTTCCCATTCATCATCAAATTCTGCTTCTGCTGCTTCCGGTTGTTGCTGTTGTTGTTGTACCGGCAATTCCATTTTATTCTATTCTAATTACGATTCTTATTCTTATTCTTATTCTTATTACCGCAAAATCTTTCTCCGGTGACTTGACTTGACTGTTTGCCGTCCTTGGTTGTCTTTCTAGACAGTCGTTTATCAAGCTAAATGCGAATAGAAAAGATAAGAAATCGATCTCACTAACAATTCTGTTCTTGTCGTCGTCGGTGTAGTCGGTGTTAACAGCACTTCAGATTACACAACTAGCGTACTAGCTGCACGAATGAGAAGAATATTATGAGAGAGGAAGGAAGTGAATGGTTCAAAGATCACATTCATGCGCGTTTTTGTTGTTGTAGCAGCTGTTTGTGCTGTGCCTCCTTCGCCAATTATTTGATTACTGTACGTACGGGAATATGTTATTCCAAAATAGTATCCTCCTTTTCTATTTAATAGTTAGTCGTAAAGTTTAGTTTATCTATTCACAAATTTACCATCGGACCCTCTTGCTCTGGAAGCACGCGTTGGTTAATAAATAAATAAAAAGACGTGTCTCTTTCTATTAGGGGGCGTACGATTAATTAAGGGGCGTCGTGAGGCGAGGCGAAGAGGGGCAGACAATAGAAATCACACACAGTACAGAACGACACTGCATGATGTCATCTCTTCAGAATCTTTGTTTGAATTTTCAACACATTCACTTCAATAACAAGCAAGACGCAACAAGAAGCAAGAATATAAAGAGGTTTAGATTAAGGTATCATACACGTTTACAAGAAGATATACTACAAAAGAAACAATAGTACTCCCCCAGCGACAGCAAGTGACACCAAACACAGCAAAAAGGATTCGTATTAAGAGTGGAAAAGTTGGAAGAGTTGTTGGTGTGGAATGACGATAATCATGAGAGGCAGCAGCAGCAACAATAACAGTAACGACGACGATCGTCCCGTCGTGTGCTGTTGTTATAAATATAATTCACGACGTAGTAGAAAAAGACAACGCATGCGATCGAGCGTGACGATAATGGTGATGATGACGACGACGATAATGACAATGACAACAATTACAATGGTTCTGATGGGAAATTATATATTGTCTCGGTCAGTATCCACTGCTTTCATCGTTGTCACTCCTACAACAACTCCAACAACAAGAATAAGAATAAGAACGCATCCGACAATAACAATAACAAGAAGTAATCAGAATTATAACTATGATCATCGTCGATGGGATAGTGATAGAATAATACGAGGAGGAGGAGGAATAAGTAGGATAAAAACAGCAACGATATTGACCGCTGTTGATTCTTCTTCAGGAGGAGGAGGAGGAGGAGGAGGCGGAAAAAATAGCAATCAGAATAACAACAACAAGAATAAAGGAAAACGGAACTATAGGAAAAAGAAATCAACAACAACATCGAAAACTAAAACGAACAATAGGAATAGAAAGTATAACAATCCAAAAAAGAAGAAAGCATCAGTAGATCCTTCTAGAGAGAAGAAACGAGAAATTATGGAACAAATAAAGGCTACTAATAAAAACCAACAACAAGATGGAAAAGACGACGGGATGAACAGGAGCAACAAAAGTAGTAGCAATAGCAAAGATAATGATATCAACAACAACAACAAAAAGAACAATCCATTTATGGTGAATCCATTCCAAGCTGGTAAAAGCTTTCGTGATACACTTGGTACTCTAACAACACTCGGTCGAGGATTACAATTACCAAAAGAAACAAAACAAAAATACTTTCTGGATGATCGATTATTAGATGTGGATGATGGTAGTACAAGTACTACACGTAGTACTACTGGTAATCGTGGTGGGGTGGGTAGTATCGGTAATTTCAAATCATTATCATCATTATTCGGTGATGATGGTCAGACAACATCATCATCATCATCATCATCATCAACAAATGCGAATCGATTATTACGTGATTATGCTGCAGCATCGGATGAATTTGATACGAACACATATATACCAGAAGTATTAGTAATTGGTGCAACAGGTGAGGTTGGTCGATTGGTGGTTCGGCGTTTATTATTAGAATCACAACGTAAAGATAAAAATAATAATAATAAATTCCGTATACGTGTATTAGTGCGTGATTTGTATTCACAAACATTAAATTTATTAGGTACTGGTGTTAGTTATTGTCAAGGTGATTTAAATAATATTGAAAGTTTAGAATATGCCTTAACGGATGTGGATAAAATTATTTATGTTGCTGGTTCACCACGATCCGATGAATCGAATTTTCAAACTAAATTTCAATCATTCCTTTATGAACATAGTACTAGTAATATGAACATTGATATGAATATATCGCAGTCGTCATTGCAATTATTAACAGAAGAAGAAGAACAACAACAACAACAACATAAAACAACACCAACAAAGACTAAGACAAAACCAGAATCCAACGAAACGTCAACAGCAGCAGCAGCAGCAGCAATATCATCCCCTGATAATAATGATGGTATGGACTGGGAACAATTATCCAATATTTTAGAAGTTAGGGCACAATTGGCGGAACAGGTGGATTATATTGGGATGAAAAATTTAGTATCCGCGTATCAGAATGTTCGTGTTACGGATTATGGCACATCACAGGCAGCAAAACGTAGTTTGTTTAAATTTTCCGAAAAAAAAGATGATTTTAATTTATTTACTATACTACTTGATGACGATGACGATGACGATGATGATGATGATAATGATAATTACGGCGATAACAATAGTGATAATATTAGTGATAATAATAACAACGATAACGACAATTTGAGTTTCGGAAAAAGAAAAAAATCTAATGATCCGTACTATTATGATGATGACCACGAAGATGATGAATACGATGCCGTCATCGACTACAGTGACAACAAGTACGACGAGGACTACGATTACGATTACGATGATGATGAAGATAATGAGAATGATAACTACGGTCTAATGTTGGAATCTCGAAACGCAGCAAAAAATACTATTGTTAAGACTCAAGTGCAGTGGTTACGTAACAAATTTTATAACGGTGTATTTGTTGGGAAAGTCCCGAAAGCAACCATTGCCAATCTTGGAAGTGGTGGGGAAGCTGCAATTATTAGTAGCCGTCTTCGTGCACGAGAAGATCCGAATTTAGGTATTGATATGACAAACTTTGCTGGATTTATCTTACGATTAGTATCCGATGGGAATAATTACGAAGTATTTGCACGGACCGGTTCGTACGAAACAGATGGGATCGAATATGTGTATGAATTTGGTACCGACAGTAAACGACCAACGGCAGAAAATAAATCACATAATCGGTTTAAGACGGTACGACTGGCATTCGAAAATTTTAAGCCCATACAACGACAAAAATATTCCAACTCAAATAATATCAAAATCCATAATACAGGAGATAACAACAACAACAACGACGCTAGTAGCAGTAACAACGACGAAAATGAAAATGACGATGACGACGACATCTACATGGTTCAACCCTTTACAGGTATTGACGTTCGTTATTTTGGTTTTAGATTTCGTTCATCGAGTAATATGGAAGTCGATAATAATCGAATTTCGAAACAACTAGAACAACGTATGCGTGGTGGTAGCAACAGCAACAACAACAATGGTGAAATCTTCCAGAGTTTTTATCTAGCACTATCGTACATCAAGGTCTATCGAGCTCAACCGGATCCAGAGTTTATATACTTGAGTGATGCCCGAATACCACCTATTATCCGTGACGGTATGGTTGATCACCAACGTCGACTTCTCTTGACGGACGACGAGGCGGCTACAGTTAATATCGGAAACAAGAAGAACAAGAAAAGAAGGAAAGGTGATGGTAGTGATAGAAAAAATAGCAACGATTTGATAGCCACAACAACTACGTTGTTGAATGAAAAGGAATTGCAACAAAAATCTCGGTTAGAACGATCACCCGAAGAAACATACTTTAAATATCGTGGGGAAGAAATTCTTACCAAATCTGGTCTTTCGTACACTATTATCCGAGTTGCAGGATTTAATGAACTATCCACCTCGGAGGCTAGCACTATCGATTTAGTTAAGTCAAATACCGATGCTAATATTGTACCAGTCTCACGAGCAGAAGTTGCACAGGTATGCGTTAGTGCTCTTTTGGATCCTTCTGCATTGAACAAAAGTGTATACATGACAAAGAAAAAAGTAGTTGGTAAAAATGTTCTAGATGAAGAGGATATATCAGCCAAGTTTGATGCAATACCTAGTGATAATAATATAATGTGATTTAAAGTCTCTTAAAGATCTAATAGAAATAGAATACTATGGAAGTTTTGAACTCCTTTTTATTTTTTTGTTCCACTGGCTAGTAATACACATCTAGTAGAAGGCAAGGCATGGAGCAAAGAAATACCAATATGTGTCTCAAACTTCTAGGTAATTAAATACTGAATGAAACAACAATGGGCTGCTTACTGCTGCATGTTTTTAAAGAAATTAGGGTGAAGTACTTGTCTATATTCCTCTCACATTATTTACTACTGATCTTCTACTGTGACTATATGTTGTTACTACTGCAAACTAGATATAACTACTGTAAAGAACTATCGCATCATCTTCTTTGCTACTGTACTACAGTATTTGTTTTCGTTGTTTGTCTAACCAATGCTGTCAACATGCATTATATAATAACCTGAAGGGGGGGGGTCAAGAATTGGGGGCGCGCGGTATTCATTATCGTCCCCCGGATCCTAGAGAGGAAAACTTGATCTTCGTTGATCTTCGTTGACGATCTTCGTTTTAAACTTCGTTCAAATTCGTTGATCAACGTTTGTCATTGAAATTGAAGATCCTCATTATCGAAAGCAACACCGACAATTATAACAACACTACAATGAGTGTGTCGTATGGCTGTGAAACTTTGGGCATGGCGTTGTCCATTTTGCTTACCTTGATTTTTGGTGGATTACTTTTCCTCATCGCAGGATCCAATATCAATGTCAAGAACAATGACGACACCTCCAGTTACATTATTTCTTCCAACGGCAGTAACATCGACAATGATGGTCGCAACGATTGTGATACTGTCGCCGCTACTAAGACCAACGAATCGACGAACAACGATGATGATGATGATGATGATGATGTCGCGACAGGAGTGCCAAAGACTCCTTGGTCTCCCGCTTGGACGACACCAATACGGGCAAGAGTCGTCAAGAAGGAAGTTCGTGGCGATCGTGACCAGAACAGCAGTAACTGCCACAACAACGATGGTGGTGATGGTACTGGTAGTCTTCGTGATACTACCAATATCGACAACACCCATGATGTCGGTGCTTCGTCTTCGTGGTCGACCTGCTCATACCCTACGACTTTGAAATCGCGAAGTAAGAATGAACGAGCTCAAGCAAGAACCAACTATGAAAATGATTACTAACTTACAGTGTGATGATAGAAAGAACAACAACAACAACAACAACTGGAGCATTAAGTGGAATACATACATAGATAAATTATATAATAGGACCATATAATCACTATCATGACTACAATGGAATTATAGTAGTATCGATGAAATAGTTACATCGTAGTAGTAGTAGTATTATGATTGTCACTCTTCTCATTGCGTATGCTTTTCCTCTAGCAGTACAGTAGCCACACCAAGCTGCTAAATCTGTGTGTTCTCTTTTCATTATGCCTCGTTATCCTCATCATCTATGGTGTCGTCGTCTTCGTTGCAGTCATCATCGTTCGTATCGAATTCGCCGTTGTCATTGTATCTTCCGCCACCTTCCCACGTCTGTTAGGCAAGAAGAAGAAAAAGTCCCGTCCCATGAGGTCATTCGTTAAAGACGGTCTTTTGGTTTGGAATATCGAGGGCCTCTTCTTCGTTCAAACGTTACCCTCCTGGTCTTAAATATAGTTATTGCTTATTCCTTCTATAAATAATCAATAAAAATATGCATATGAATGAACAAAAAATAGTAACATTCCATTGTACTGATTTGCACTCACTGTACTGCATCGTGACAGCAACAACAAGCAGGACAAACCTGAAATCATGGCTGTCGTAGTCATTCTTATTGCCGTTGTCGTCGTCGTCGTCGTCGTTTATGGCGAAGACGAAGAATATTGAATTTATAAAGAGAAAGTAAAAATATTCTTCCTATAATATACGTATGACTATTGCTATGAGGAAGATTGTCATCTCATAGGATCTAGAGTAAATTACTATTATATTCCTATGAGAGATTTTTTTATTTTAAAAATCAATATTTGGGAAAAAGAATGAACCATCAAATCAAATCAAATTGGAATCAATTCATATTATTGATTTTTATGTTGTTGTTTTTACTATTTTTATTATTTTTATTATTCCTCTCATCATCCACAAAAATAATAGAAACGATGGTATTATTTGGGATCCACAAAATAATGTTGTATATCACTCCATGTTCTATTAATAGCAATTGATTGTATCAATGATGTAATATGTTTAATTTCCTTCGATGTAAAGTATCCATCATAATCACTACGGGCAGTAAATTCACGAAATGGTGATACCTGTTTCAACTCTAGAAAGTTTAATATATCTAAAGCAGTTTCATTTACTTTGGTGGTATAGTCTTCATAAAATACTGTATGGAGCGGTACATCATGATGGGAATCAATAATTATATCAACACCTTCATACACTAAATTATGCCATTGGATCCATTTATAAAATTCACCATGACATGGTGCTTTTGGTATTTTATCTTTCGAACCATAAAATTGAATATCTTGTTTTTGATATGTTTTACCAAGATCCTTACACCATTGATGCAATCCATTCGAATCATTCGAATGTTCCTTCAACCATTTTGTATTATTTTTATATCCCTTATGACGATGTTCTAAATGATATCGTGCAATAATATTATGGAAGGGATTTCGATATAAATGTATTGCCTTGTAGACACGTTCGGGTGGATATTCAACATCATACTTCCGACGTTGCTTGGCTGGAGTTAATCGAGCATGACCTAATGCGCATCGTTTCAAAAATTGCAATGGTGTTTCTATATACTCATCTGGACCACAATCCACACACCGAGAACCACAATGTGTTTTTGTGATCACATACTTGTCGGGTAGGTCACGTGGTGTATGTAATTTACCAGACATGCCCGGCCAGAAGGGTCCCTCAGGACGACGTGGATAAATTGATAATGAATTTGGTTCATCAGCAGGTGTTACTTCATCACCATAATTTGTTGCATGTGACTTATTAGATGATCGTGCAACCATAGTCATCGTATAGGATGTACCAGAATTAGGAAAACTCATTAACCAGGCAATGTGTGGAAGAAATTCATTCAATGGTTGTAAGACGAATTGTCCGGATGGACCCGTCGGACGATGATACTGATAGGTGGTTGAATATCGTTGATGATGATTCAGATCATTTTTAAAATATTGTTTTCGTGCATCTTCATAATGTGCCTCATCTAATATCTTACGTTCTTTCACGCTCATATAATAGGAAGCTACACCCATTATTATAATTAATAATATTAAACGACTATTCTTTTTAGAGAAAGATATACTGTTCTTGTTGTTTGAGGAGGACGATTCTCCTCCTCCACTACTTCCTCCTCCAGTTGCTAAATCACCAGATGAAGAATCGTCATTGTTGTCATTGTCATTGTTACTGTTGTCATTGTCATTGCCGTTGGTTATATCGACAGTCGATCCTATCGTTGAAGCTTTATGGTCCCCATTTTCATCGTGCAGTATATTAGAGTCGTGCCCATTTGATAATGGCAATGACGACGATGTCGTCGTCGACGATGCTCCTGCGACGACAGGATTTCTTCGTCGGGGTATCATAGTTCTTTATACAATTTGTATTGTATACGATTGTATTGTGAAGATAGATCGATGACTGTACAAATTTTATTATTCTTGGTGTTATAACGGAGAGAGAGAGAGAAAGCTTGGTGTCGAATGAATCAGTCGATTTTTTCCTGGTACTAATGAATTGAAGAAAATAAATGACGTCCGTTCGTTCGAATTACTTTTTTTCTGTCCTCAAGTAAGGCGTTTCTCTTGTCGATCGGCGAGAAGGAAGGTTGTAAGTAGGTAGACTAATGATCTACCCTACGTATATTTGCTACGTGTACTGACTCCTATGATAAATGAATGGGTATTGTATCAATATAATATAATAGAATCAATCGCTTGTCGTCGTGGAAATTTGGAGTTGTTGTTATTTGTTGTTGTTTTTGATCCTTCAAACAACTTGTTCTCATCATTGGTACTTTCTCCAGCAAACGCAAACTTAGACTGAGGTTTTATGATACAACTTTCACGTCGAAAATACGTCTTTTTAGAGAAGGAAAAAAAAATTGATCATTCGACGACTCGAATTCACTCAATCTCCGTAATTTTATTGTGTGAAAGTTGTCTATGAAAATCTAATGCTAAGTTTGCGTTCGCTGGATGAAGTATTATCTCAATATTATGTGTTACCGGTACGTGCTCTGTGAACGACATTTATTTTTGTCGGACAACCCAATCATTTGCCGTGGAGAACCGTGGAACGAAAGTGAAGCAAGAAAAGGAGAGTTCTCGCGGGACTTGTCGCATCGTGCTGTAATTTTTCACTACAGTAATAGTGACTGACTGACTCGTGTCTGTGTTGACGACATGACATGTCATCTCTTCAGGAATCTTTTTGTTTAAATTTTATTTTAAAAACGCATCCCTGAATCAATCTGAAACCTGGATAGGCTCACAAAAAGAAAGATGGAGCATGCTATAGAATCGAACGAATCATCGCTTGACCATAGATAGATGAAGTTATCAACATCGCTATTCGTCCTGAGTATCTTACTTCCAACCGCAAATTTTTCATTCCTCACTTTTGGCACGTTGGAAGGCGAAGATGACGACCAGGATGTCGAGGGAGGAGATGACGACGTTGACATTGACGAGGAAGGAGAAGAATTCTAACTTTGATGATAAAAGTTCCATAAAGCTCGAATCCTTTAAAGTCAAATGACAACGGCTCCGACAACGGCAACATAATATTACATCATAAACGAACCATTATTCTTACTCCTACGTAAAACATACAGCAGTGGCCGTCCGTCGCTGATAACAACAATGCCAGAGAAAAACGGATCTTTTGAGCAGTACTCAGTGTGGTTCGATTTCGAGTACAGTAAGTCAGGATAACTCCCAAAAGTGAGAAGTTCTACGATGATACCAACCAAGGTAATTAGAAGTGAGAGAGAGACCGAAGCATAAAATAGAAAATCTATTATTACTACTGTTTTTAATCTTAATAAAAGTTTATGGAAAAATTGTATAGTGTAGTATATCGTAGTATCCCAATTTCCCCCCCCCCAGTTAGTCCAATTGTTCATCGTTGACCCATTTATCATCATTCGCATATCCCGTCGCCCATTCAGGAGGTGGAGCTACAAAACATGGCAAGTTCTTAATTGTATTGAATTTATACCTCCATGAATGTAACCATATAGGTTGACTTAGACACGGTCCCATCACATTGTTGTTAGTTTTGTTGTCGTTGTCGTTGCATCTACTACTACTACTTGCTGTTGTTGATAGTAATTTTTGAACATAAACACAATGTTCACAATCATTCACAAATCGTTTTTTATATAATTCTATTACCTCTTTTGATGGATTAGGTAAACCAAATGCTGATATGTTATTATTACTACTACAAATGGCTGCACTGAAATTATATTTCCTATCATTCACAATAGGTAAACCAATGCATTGTAAATGTTTCCGTAATTGATGTTTTCGACCAGTATGTGGTCGGAGAGCAATTATACATGATCCATCATTACAGTATGATAATACTTTTAATATAGTTGTAAAAGATTCTTTGAATTTATTAGTGCTGGTGTTGTTGGTCTGATCTCCGTTAGTCTTCTTCTCGTCGTTATTAGTAGTATTACTACAAGAAGAAGTAGAGGTAGAAGTAATAGCACATCCAGTTGATTTATTAAATCCAAGTGGTACATTTATATGAATCGGTAATAATTTATTATTAAGAATCATTTCTGCCTCCTTTTTATTATTAACACATACTATACCATTTGGTGTTGTACTTGTTGTCGCACTATTACTTGTTGTACCTACACTGCAACAACTCATATTATTACCATCGGTACGTGTACTACAAAATAGATCTTTTAGAATTTGTATCCGTGCAAGATATGTTTTAGTAACTTGTTTTAAATAGATACGTCGTGATAAGTGTTTTGTCGCCCTATTTGTTTTACCACAACATACTAATCCAGAAACAACATTATCAATTCTATGTGCTGGCATTATTATCATGATTGGTGGTGGTAGTATTATTGCTGTCTTCTTTTCTTCTTCTTCCATATTCGTGTTCGTGTTCGTTGTTTTCATTGTTGTTAGCATAATTCCTGGTAAGGAATTCAAGACACGATTACCATCCGGATTTGATAAACAATCAATACCACCTGGTTTATTCACAATAATATAATTTGAATCTTCATAGACAGTGGTTGGTTTTGTATGATACAATATCGATTGTTCATGAAAATGATATCTTCCAAATAATATATCACCATCTTGTATTACGTAGTCTTCTTTCGCAGCAACACCAACAACAATAATATGACTTGCACTTGCACTTGCACTTGCACTTGCACTTGCACTTGGACTTGGACCTGTACTTGTAATAACAGTAAGCCGACCAGCGACAAGTTCCTTTGGCCACCAATCAATTAATGTTTTATTCTTGACGATACTATTGCGTGCTTTGCGTGCTGGGCTCATTTTCGTACAGTTGCTGTTGCTGTTGGTATCGTTATCATTATCATTCTCGTTGGTTGTCTTCGACGGCGTGTCAGTATTAGTTTCAGTATCAGTATCAGTATCAGTATTAGTTGTGTCAGTACTATTATTACGACGTCCAGCAAGTCCTAATACTTCACCAAGTTTTTTCCCTTTTGCCAAGTTACCAATTAATAATTTTTGTTCTATATAATATGGACTAATATGACGGATTGTACTCCTACTACAACTTTTATCATTACTTGTACCATTATTTGTATTAGAAATATTTTCATACAAAACTTGTATACTATTATTATTATAATTATTATTATTATATGTTTGTTGATTTGATGTGACTATTGATGCTGCTGTTAACGCTGCTGTTGACGCTGCTGTTGATGTTAATGTTGACGCTGCTGTTAATGTTGATGTTGATGTTAATGTTGATGTTGATGTTGCTAGGCAAATACCCAATTGCGGTGGTAACTTTAATGGCTGAGACTGAAACTGGAACAACTCCATCATCGATGTTAATGTTGTTGGTTTTGATGTGATGATGATGATGATGATGATGATGATGATGATTTTGTCATTTTGTGGTTGATCATGGTGTGCTGTGTGTTGGTTTCATCGATTTCTCATGACGAGGGTTCGAGTTACTGTAATTCGGACAAAGTGTGACTCACTTTTTTAAATCACCACGAACGAAGATGAGAGAGATAGGGCGGGAGAGAGAGAGAGAGAGGGAGAGAGAGAGGGAGAGGGAGATACTACTTATTTCTAGTACCCATTATGTAGATTATAGCCTGGTCTTGACACGCAGGTCCAGCAAGTGCAGTGATGAATTCGCCTCCTGCGCGTACAACCTACGCGCAAGGAAGGCGGAGGCAGAGTGAAATAGTATACACCTATTACACTCTCATTCTTTGTCAGATTTGACCTATGTCGTCGAAAAGACTCGACTGAAGTAACCTTACTGTATATGCTTTCTTGGGCTACACCAACATTAAGAGTATCAACACACACTTCACAACAGGACACAGATCAATGGAACCACCAATTTCCGTCAAAAAACTCGACACCAGAGCCACGACGACGCGAAAATCAATACTTGGATGGGTTGTAGACAGTACAACACAAACATTTGAACAACGACAGCGCCATAGCACCACACTCCACAGCGGAGCAACGGTCTGCCATCGTCTTGTTCAAGAATCGACCTCCGGTCAACCAAAGGTGCAACGACACCATCAGCTCTCGCATCAATCACAATGCAAAAGCAGTAAACAAATACGGATTCGGTCCAAATTTTTGTGACAGCGCACGCCGCGCTCACGTCACCAAAAACCAGCCAATTGCACTTAAGGACTGCCACCGGCACGTCATTTTTAGTTTTCACTTTCACTTTACTACCACGATGAGGAACAACGGAAACACCACCGCACACAAGCGCGCTTTTAGGGATCTCGACGCATACGTCGACGAAACTTCAAAACAGCCGGCACTACGGGCTATAAACACTATCAGCACGCGCCAGCCACTCATACCTTTTATCATTTACGGTTGGCTCGCCACACGCCGTCAGGCACAACTCATCGTTACGATCAACTTTTAACATGATAAGGCAAAACGCGAAACACCTTTTCGCTCACAAATCACATGTGGTTTCTCCACCTGCTACCACGGGAAAGAGACAATGCCGGAATCAAACTTCCATTCCAACGCTCGACACCAGCGTACGATAAATTCAACGCCACCGTACAAATTCAACGCCGGAGTGAATCCTTATATGCCGCTTATTTCAAATTCACGAATGTTCTAAGTACAACAACATTGCAACAAAATTTGCTACAACCATATAGGGAACGAGCACCTTTCTGTGCACTCTCGACTCCGTCACAGGTTACATACGAACCAACGGTAGCGTCAAACGCATTAGATCACTCAAACGGAACCAACGCTTCCGTTAGAGCTATATTTCCTTGCCCTAACGCTCAAATGAACAACATTTGACGAAGATTTACTTAAAATATTCTTTTACACTCTAGTATTCCACCGAAATTTTACTTGTATTTACGCTAATCTACACGACTTTCATAGCATTTCCGTCGTTCATTTCAAACCTATTAAATGTTCCGGTCTCCTTCTAGTCACAAAACAAACTTGACTTCAAATCAAAACCTTCTTTGCAACTCAAACAACATCAACGTTTTCTTAGCAATCATGTCTCTTCAAAACACACTTGCATCCCTCCTTTTGTCTGAGGCACATCGCCCAGCACAGGACACAGCGTTGTTCAACACAGCGTCGTTCGAAACAAACTCGGAACATTTCCCCATCTCGGATGCTTGGTGGAACACCGGATCCATTTGCGTTGCTATGCTCCAACACGAACCAGGAGTGGTAACAGCGATGATGATCGTAGGAGTTGAAGGTGACAAACGTTACGCCATCACTCTCGAGTCCACTCCAAAACTCGTCGAATTCACCACCGACGACCTGATGCAAATCCCTATGAAGTTAGCAAAAGTCAGCACCCAAAAAGACACAAAACTTTTTGTCCCTGCATCATGCGCCAACGGCCTCCGCCGTGGTCTTCGCATTGCCCCACTCCGAACGGAGTACTTGCATTTCGCTTTCAACGAGGACTCCACCCCTCGCCATCCTCATGAATTCTACCATGCCCTGAAGGATATCAAGGACGGCAATGTCCGCATGATCCAAGCTTGGGCAAAGGCAGCTTGCCTTAAAACCAGCTCACTCACAATTCGAAGTGCAATCGAACTCTCTCCTACTATTCTGCCACAGTTTGCCGATCCAATCGCATACCAGAAGTACCAAGACATCTCTGATGCCTTCGTCGATGAAGATGATGCTCACGACGTCTTTGTCGCTGCACTCTTAAAGGAATTCAACCCAATCATCCGAATGGAGCCAGATAACGCCGCCGTTACTGAGGACCGTCCACAAGCTCAAACTGAACGTCCACCACAGCCAGCAGACGACGACTCCGACATCGAAGACGTCACTCCGGCATACGCAAGTCGCAACAATCAGGACCGGCAACACACCCGCCGACCAAGTACCACGTCTCCTTACAACGAACAACGTTCTCAGGGACGCTACCCAAACAGGTGCGTCCAATGGAACACCAGCGACAACCTCGAATGCCCTCCACTAGCGTCGGAACATTTCACAGCACGCACAAACTACGCTGCCATGGATTCCAACAGCTACAACAACAATTCTGGGACCCATCCTTGGACTCAAACTCCAAGAAACTCATGGGGAGCTCACTCGGGACCACCTCCTATCACTCGGCACAGCACAGGCCCCCTTACCTTCAGGTCACGTGAACCGAACATTTTCACCACTTCCACCAGAGCAAGCTCTAGCCTGAGTCCCTTTGGCTCCAGTCCGTCAGCGAGTGCGGCCGATAAGCTCAAAGAACTCAGCGAGTTGTGCACTCAACGTCCACCAACGACATCAGAAATGAACCAGTGGAACATTCTCAATGCCATGATCGGGTCACCTACTACATCGGCCACTGACGAAACCAAGAAGAATTTCTTGGGCATGCAACAATTCAGCATCCTTGCATGGGCAAACGTACATCCAAACGACGTAGATTACCTTAACAAACACAACAATTTCTTTTGGCCTAAAATCAATGCTTGCAAAAACAAGCCCGACGCACGACACGTCGTACGAACGGAGATGTTCCAACATCTCATACACAAGCACCCAAAACTCATCACCTGCCTCCACGACGATTTGATCGAGACCATCATCAACTTTCGCTTCAAGCCGGTGAACCTAGAAAGCGACAAACCAACATTAGGATTAGGTCCTATGGCATTCGTACCTCGAGATCGCCGGGAAATTGAGACGACTTCGGATATTGACAAAACACGCCTCGGGCGTCCTAAAATTCCAGATGGCGCCTCCGGCACCACCTCTACCATCGAATCATGCGCATTGGTCAATGATTT
This sequence comes from Fragilariopsis cylindrus CCMP1102, assembly GCA_900095095.1. Lineage (NCBI taxonomy): Eukaryota > Bacillariophyta > Bacillariophyceae > Bacillariales > Bacillariaceae > Fragilariopsis > Fragilariopsis cylindrus. The sequence continues at coordinate 219,882 of FMBT01000341.1, forward strand.
TTTGTGGGCTCCCAGATGCCCTTATGTCAACCTCGCACAGGGCAGCCTTCTAGCACTTTATGAGGGAAATCAGCATTACGAACACCAAACCAGTTTCGGCACCACCGTCGGTGCAGAATGCCTATTCCAGCTCACACGCGGAGCGGAACAGTTCTTCGGCCAAGCTACAAGCGAGCGCCAACTACTCCAAGGACAGTTACCGACCTTAAATTTCAATTTCCTCATCGAGGGTATCCGAAACAACAGTCTCAACACTTCACAAACGCGTCCTTCGCTCTTCGTACCAGCGCAAACAAAAGCCCGTCCTGCACCAGGAACACCACGTGGTCCAAAAACACCCAAGGTTAAGGGACAAGGCAAAGGCGCACCACCAGCCACGCAACCGACAAAGTCTAGCACTGTTACTCGTCAAATGGGAAACGGCATGACCACTCTTATCAACGATTGGAAAAAGGCACACAATAAGGCCCGTATGCCTAATATATTAGATTTTAGAAAGGCAAGCGACATTGCTGACGACGCAGCGCTCCAAACGCTACTCAATCTCAACACCGCCACCTGCATCCGCTGGGCACTACTAGGTAGCTGCCGCAGTAACTGCAAACGCGATCATCCTCAAACAATTACAGGATTTGCAGAAACAGCGGCAGAGGACATCCTCCGCAAAGGTCTTCCAGAGTAAGACACATCTTGCTGCTCTACGCGTACGCGTGTATTTACATCTATTTACGTTTCTATACTAAACTACCTATAAAATACTTTTTGCATCACTAAATCTATTCTATTCTTATATTCCTACTCTGCTTCACGCTCTATAACAAAGACACCCTAACCTAGAACATAGGCCAGCGGCACCTCGGGTTAGCAACAGTCAGAGATACTCACATCAGCACAACACTCGCTACATCTCCTGCAATTCCGAACAACGGGCATTCGAGGAAAACGAACAACTCAATCGACTAGCTGCCACACGAAACTCTTCCACTCAGGAAATCATAGACCACGCACGCCATCGAGCAATCCATGTTTCACAGCTACCGACAGCACCACCTACGCCTACCCCAGCGCAGCTACCTGCAACACCTCCACCCCTGCGACCACGAGGAGGAGGACCATCAACGACTGAACCGCCGGCACACACGCCAATACAAAGTAAGTTACCAAAATTTAAGGGGCTTATGCTCCCGCGTCATGAAGTTTTAACACACCCTGCAGGTCCAGACCTCCTCCAATACGCAGTCGATGGTTGCCCTGTTGACTGTGGCGAACAATGGTCTCGCGAACGAATCGAAGCAGCAATCGAAAAAGGAGCCCATGCCAGCGCAGAAGCTCCAGGAGCAGCAGAAGCATGTCGTAAAGAAGCACTCGAAAGAGTTGCTGACGGATGCTGTCGCCTCGTCACTTGGGACAAAATCAAACACAACATCCCTCCTAACTTAAAGGTCTCACCAATAGCTGCAGTACCGCACAAGTCTCGTATTTACCGCATGATCCTGGATTTGTCATTCCAAATCACGCTGAACGGAAAAAAGCTACAATCGGTAAACGAAACTTCCGACAAATCTTTAGCACCACAGCATGCCATGTACGAACTCGGCAACGTCATCCCACGCATCATTTGGGCAATGGCAACATCGCACGACACCACAACACCATTTCTGTTCACAAAAGTCGACCTCAAAGACGGGTATTGGCGGATGTGTGTTTAACACCGACGACGCCTGGAACTTCGCTTACGTCCTTCCAGGTGGTCAAAAATCAGATCCAATCCAGTTGGTCATACCGGAGGCCCTACAAATGGGATGGGGAGAATCACCCCCGTTTTTCTGTGCAGCAACCGAAACGGCACGCGACATTGCACAGGAAAAATTCGACAACCATACTCCGGTCCCAGCACAGCCTATGGAGGACATCATGATGGACATCGATTGGAACACCGTCCCAAGTCCAGTCCCTCCACCAACAACAGAACGTTCCAAGCGCCAATTTGTCAACCTTCTAGAAGTGTACATCGATGATTTCATCGGCCTCATTCAGAGCACAAACAAAGATCATCTGCTCCGATTTTCACGCACAATCCTCAGCGCAATAACGGACGTTTTCCCACCACCAGAAATCACCAACAGTGCAATGGGTCCACCAGTTTCCATTAAAAAACTCATTGCCGAAGGCACTTGGGAAATAAGGAAGGAAATCCTAGGATGGTTGTTCGATGGCATCGCACGAACTATAGAACTGCCAGAAAACAAAGGCAGAACTATACGCACCGAAGTCAAGCGTATACTGCGAGGAAAATCCAACGAGTACCAACACGAGACTTCCAAAAAGTTCACGGCAAACTCCAATTCACATCGATAGCAATCCCATGTGGCAAACCACTTCTAGGTCCTCTCGACCAGGCCATCGCCATCGCAGAACGACACAACAGACATCATGTAACATTGACAGACGACATTCGACTCTGCCTCAGGGATTGGATTGCACTCATTCGACAGTTAGGACAACGCCCTACACACGTCAACGAATTAGTGTTGCACAAAGCTTCGTATCAAGGTTTCGTCGACGCATCAAAATGGGGCGTAGGAGGAGTATGGTTCGGAGGAACAAACCAAATTTCACCAATCGTTTGGTTCTGGGAATGGCCTACAGAGGTTCGAAACAATCTCGTCACCTCCTCAAATCGAAAAGGCCGCCTAACCATCTCCGATCTAGAACTAATGGGCATCCTGCTACACTGGCTCGTCCTAGAAGCATCAGTGGACAACGACACTCTTACACACTCCAGCATCGCCATTTGGTGCGACAATCTACCAGCAGTGTCTTGGATATACAAAATGCGCACCAGCACATCACCGGTTGCTTCACGCATACTTCGAGCCTTAGCAGTTCGACTCCAGCATCAACAATCGGGTCTACTCGCAATCGACCACATCTCAGGAATTTACAATATTATGGCCGACGTCGCTTCACGCAAGCATGTTTCTAACCCTACACAATTCCTCGATTATTTTACAAAAACTTTCACACCTCCTCAGGGAAACTTCTGGACTTTGTTCCAGTTTCACGACAATCTATTATCAAAGATCTCTTCCGAGATGTTGAACGCTCCGTCGTCCTTGGCATCGTGGAATCAACTGCCAACGAAAAAAGGCGTTTTTGGTCGGCTTGGTGCAATTTCCTCGGACTCAACTTTCCCAAACTTGACCCAAAAATGCGTGCTCTCACTCCACCTCAACGAGTCGAACTGCTGGCTGCCTTCGCCCACCATGTGCGTTCCGGAGGCGTTTCTAGACGAACTCAGCAAGTTCGCACCCAAACAGTCGAGGTGGCGCTTCGCGCCATCAGCACGATGTTCCAAATGGACCATGAACCTAGTCCCTTGGTCACGTCGCAAGGAAAGTATACGAAAAAAATCGGCCAGCTTCTTGAGAGCTACCGACGCGAAGATCCTCCGTCAAAACCGAAATTAGCTATACCGTTATCTGTCCCAACATACTTAGTACTCTCGGGTCTGTCGTCCAATGCACCCAAGCAACAAACAGTAGGAAATATGGCCACCATAGCTTTCCACTACCTACTCCGAGGAGGAGAATACACGTTCGTCGATCCCAAACAACGACGAAGAACTAAACAGTTTCGAGTCTGTGACGTAACATTTTGGAACAACAATACCATCCTACCGCACTCACTCCCAATCACGTTTTATTTCGTGACGCAACAGAGGCTACCCTCCATATCTCGAATCAAAAGAATGGCAAAAGAGCACAAACAATTCACCAAGATGTAACAGATACACCACCTTGCCCAGTTCATGCCTTAATACGTCAAATAAAACATATATTAGCGCATACAACAGATACCGCTACAATTATAAGCACCTTTTTCGACAAGAAATATCCAAAAGGACGAGCGCTACGCACTGGGTGCATGACACGCGCGTTACAAAAAGCAGTCACACATCTACGCCTTGATCGACAAGGCATTCACCCAAGCGAAGTCAGCTCACATAGCCTGCGAGCCGGCGGCGCGACAGCCATGCATCTAAACGGAATCTCGGATCGTACCATACAAAAAATGGGACGCTGGAGCAGCGATACATTCCTCATATACATACACGAACAAATCGCCGCTTTTTCAAGGGGCGTATCTAAACAGATGGGCCAGCACGTTAATTTCAAAAACATACGACGCACGTTTGAGCCAATCAACTCGCCAGAACTCCGTATCGCAACAACGGTGCAAAACTAGTAACGGTTACATTTTTCGCGATTACTACACATCACACAACAAAACCAAAACGGATATTCCACGTTGGTTTATACAAACTACTTTGTACTCTTAGCACCGTTTTACTAACAGGCTCATAAAACCTATAGCCATGAACAACAAAGAACCAGCGCCAATTTCTAAACCAGCACAAGCCCCAGCAGCGTTATCGCTACCCGCCTCCGCGGGAGTCGCTCCAATTTCAGATTCATCTGCCGAAACGGACGACTCCAACGTGGAAATCACAACAACCGACACTTCAATACACGAGAATCAGCGACGGTAGTGAAATCACTTTGAGAAAACAAACAACAATCAATAATTTCTACGTGAAACGACCACTGCAGATAATCAGAACAAATCTAAAGCTCACAATCCAAAAAAGAGGCTTCACACAAACACTTCTTCTACACCATCATCAACAATTCAACCAATTTTACAACAATGGTATCAACACCTCCAGCAAAACGTTCAAAGTTTCCAGTGCCATCTCGGCAATCCATGGAGGCCATGGCACAACTCGGTCGACTCACACCAGCACAAATGGGAAGAGCATACGACCTGGCAGTCGCATTCGCGTTACCACGATACATCACTCCTGACACTCGTCCTCGACGTGATCAGGCCCCTTTCGATGGAGTACCACCTCGTAACCTCAACAACAACTTCCCAGCATATGCCGCCTCGGACTACGACACCGCAGCTGAGTACCTCTCATCCGGTTCAGACGATTCTTTTGGACAAAACAATCGTCCAGAACGACCTATGCGTCAAGGAAAAGCAGTTGGTCTCTCGAAGAGACACGGCAGAGGTCCCAACAAATGGATCACTCCATCTGAAGTCTTGCAGGCACTTCAACACCATTACGGGTTTGTAGCTGGACCAGGATACAAGCTACGACTCAGCACCGGAGTAAATCGCCTCCAACGCAATTCTACCTGGCGGTCAAAATCGCAGGCACAACTCTGTCGCAAGACCAGATCTCAGTTATTGCAAAGAGCAAAGCTGAAAGACTGGATCCATTCAACCGCATCAACCGTTTGAACCTCCAAACTATCAAAATCCGCGATATGGATCACTACGATAAACATGGTGATGGATTCGAACTCCATGACATTCTCTCAGGAGTCAGAGGCAGTCTCTACAAGGATCCACAGAATCAACCACCGAGTCACTGTGTTATCATCTTGCAATGCAAAGCAACAGTACCCAACAAAGGTACACGTCACGAGCACGCAATTTTCCTCCCCGACATCCTCATGCTCATCACCATCAACGAATTCGAGGATATGAAGGACCAACGCAAACGTGTCCGAAACACTTGGATCATGAGAGACCAGTTCTACAACGAAGTTAAAGAGACTAACCTAGCAAATCAACGCGACGTCTGCAACAAACGAATCGGAGGAAAGATCTTTGGAGGTGGAGCAGGAACGACTGTCACATTGAAACGAGCAGTCATCGTTTCCAAAACTCCATAAACCACAAATGCACCACCATTTGCTTCCACAACAACACATTCATCCAACCGACTCTGTACAACAGAGTCAACGATCGCAACGAAAGCATCGACACACGTGTCTGCATCGTCGAGCGCATCTTTACTTAAGCACTGACGCTATACATAAGACGTCAACAACAATACTCTGATTTCACAACACAACTTAGCCACTGGCGAACAACATCAGCAAGATATTCGTTTATAACCACATTCAATTCTAATACATATAATTTCTGTAATGATCAACAACATACTACATCTATAACCTAGTCAGTAACAACTCTAGAACTACATAGATTCCAGCACTAGTATTTTCTATTACACGAAAAACCTCCATTCAGTCCGACTATTATATACTCGTACCTCAATCTAGACCCGCCTCTAACGCGGACTAACACACCCACGTTATTGAGGATCTAGATTACAGGTTTTCCACGATCATGGGCCTTGCCACCTACGGTAGCTTTGGTTTGTGGAGAAAGCATTTTTCAGTATTCATAGTAGCACACGGATTCGAAGCCAAATTCCCCTCAAAAAGGGAAATTTGACGCCGGACCCCAGCGCCACCATAGTTCACCTATGATTCAGTCCCGAGTCGTTTCACGACCCAACAATCAACCATAGGAAGAATCGGAAGACTGTCTGCTCCAGAAGAGAGTAGACCCATAGATCTGTGTTACGACATTGGTAAAATATAACAAGGAATGAATCACGAGCGGATTGTCTGGTACCTAACTTAGGCTAAATTATTGGTCTTTGTGTCACTAATTTAGTTGACACGCAGGTCCAGCAAGTGCAGTGATGAATTCGCCTCCTGCGCGTACAACCTACGCGCAAGGAAGGCGGAGGCAGAGTGAAATAGTATACACCTATTACACTCTCATTCTTTGTCAGATTTGACCTATGTCGTCGAAAAGACTCGACTGAAGTAACCTTACTGTATATGCTTTCCCACAACCAAACCTCACTCCTAGAGAAAGCATTTTTCAGTATTCATAGTAGCACACGGATTCGAAGCCAAATTCCGCTCAAAAAGGGAAATTTGACGCCGGACCCCAGCGCCACCATAGTTCACCTATGATTCAGTCCCGAGTCGTTTCACGACCCAACAATCAACCATAGGAAGAATCGGAAGACTGTCTGCTCCAGAAGAGAGTAGACCCATAGATCTGTGTTACGACATTGGTAAAATATAACAAGGAATGAATCACGAGCGGATTGTCTGGTACCTAACTTAGGCTAAATTATTGGTCTTTGTGTCACTAATTTAGCTACATAATATATAGTCTAGTATATCGTCCTTTTGGTCTATATCCCACACCTATCGATATCTAAGTTTGAGTGTTTTCTTGCAAGGTAATTTGTTTTAGCCCCCGATTCTCTATTCATTGAAAGTAGATATAGAGGTTTTGCTTACTTACTCTTTGAGCTTAGCACTATGGCATATTGTACCGAGTATATAGCTAGAAGTTATTATAGGTTAAATAATGTGAAATCTAGTATCTCATAATACCATATTTATATTTCCTAGTAGCTAGGTGTTGCAATCCTCTTCCAGCCCACCCCTGAATGAAGACATGAAAATCGTACTGTCCGACAAGACAAGAGTGAATACGCGATTTCATCGCGCAGTGAATAAAAACATTGAAAATCGTACTGTCCGACAAGACAAGAGTGGAATACGCGATTCTTCATTCATCCGTGGTTTTATGACGATGGTGGGAGTGAACAATGATTTAGAGTAGCATATAAGCACGGGGAAGATAATGTCCGTTTGGGTGGGAGTGAACCTTGGATTTTTAAAAATAGCAACGCGATGGGAATTGAAAGATGACTCCATGTAATAAAAACATTCGAATCAGGAGTCATCTTTCGATTACGTACATGATCTCACGTAGGATCTGGTACTTTGTCTACGATGATGGAAGATGAAAAACATTCGAAAATGAGATGAAATATGAAAAATCATCAATTCATTGTTTTTCACAACTTCATTTTATACTCTCACAAAACTCAATCTGATCAAACTCACATTCAAACTATTAACATCCATTCTAAATACCACTATCCAATCATGCAATTCTCCACCATCGCCCTTCTCCTTGCTGCCCTCATCGCTCCTTCTGCTGCTGAGTATGTTTGCCACTCGGATGCATCCTTCAACTCTGATGTTGATACCATGCCCTCTGCTGCTGCTCAAAAATACCTTGGATCTGCTTTGGTTGATGCCTTTAACGAAGCCTATGCAGGTGTTGATGGTGTCACTATGGACTATGATGATGTCGAAGAGTTTGAAACTGATCCCAGTGTCAGTGCCGCTGTACTTCTTCGTGGAGGTGCCAACCTCGAACGTCGCAATCGTGGTCGTAGTGGCCGTCGTCGAAGCCGAAGCACAGGAGGGTACAACTGCAACTTGTGTAAGACGTATGATGATGATGCTACTGCATCACTTTCTGGTATTGACTTTGGTGTTGCATTGTTATCTTCAAAGGAACATGTCGCATGGGAGAAATTGTTCTGTGCTAAGGGCAGTGCCAACGCTGAATTTACTTCCATGACTGATTGCAAGATTGATCTTAGTAACTGTCACGATGATGAAGATGTCAGTGGTATTCCTAGTATTCCCTACGCAAGTGCGAATTAAAAAGAATTGGTCAACAAGAATAGACTACGACGCCCTTGACATCATCACAATTACCACCATCATCACCAATTACCATCCAATTAATATACAATCAATTACAATAATACGAATCAAGGCGTCCAAAAGAAGAAGTGATGGATAAATAAATATGCATAAATTTTTAGGAAAAGAATTAAGATCTATCTTCTTGTCGAAATCGTCGTAGTTATCATGCATGTCGACTTCCTCATTCAATTCCATTTCAAGTCGCTCAACTATGATGATATGATGACATCGTCCGAATCGTCTTTATTTTCTAACATTTTTACGATGGACTGGTCTTGGGCGTTCAACGTGCCCTCATCGAGTTTCGCTTCATTATTATTCAGTAGTCGATTTTCAAAATGACATTCGACTTTTTTTTCTTCTTGTTGTTGTTGTTCTTCTTCTTCTTCTTCTTGCTGTTGTTGTTCTTCTTCTTCTTCTTCTTCTTCTTCTTCTTGTCCAACGTCGTTAGATTTGACAGTCGTTGTAGGTGAGAAAGATCCTCCAACCACATTACTAGCGTCGTCGTCAATTAGAACATTGTCTCCATCTTTCTCTTCAATTATACCATCATCTATTGGATCGACCCAGTTGACGTCGATTCCAATAATTAAATCTTCTCGTTCTGTAGTAGACCATCGATCTTCGTCCCTACTGTTTTTCTCATTGCTGCCATCGATACTACTCTTCGGTTCGTTATTAATTAGCAGCAAGAGCTCGTCAGAAAGAGGATTTTCTACATCGTCGTCCTTGTCGTCTTCATTGTCGTCTTCAAATATGGCAACAGTCGTTACAGACGAAAAAGAATCTCCCATATTACTAGAATCATCGTCCGTCTCTACTATGTCTCCATTTTTCTCTTCAACAAGGATATCTGGGAAGTTACAAGGATTATGGTTATCCAGTACTATATTACTAGATTGAAGTCCCCACGAACTATTGTTATTGGTACTACCAGTACTTTCATCTAGTGTATCATTTGTTGCTGTCCAGTCTCCTATACTTTGAATAGACATCGCTGCCCATGAGGTAGAATCTCGATCATTATCTGCGACAACACTACTTGTAACGGACGGATCTTTTGCTGCTAATACTTGCTGTTCAACCAAGGCATGGTTGGTTTTTCTATTTCTACTGAAGAAAGTTACTGGACGTTCAATGAGTCTTCTAAACATCATCCCTGATATGATTTTCGTATCCGTTGTACTGGTGCCGATTTTTTCCCCATCAATGTTCATTTGCTCGTCTGCCGTTACGACAATGCCGGATGGATTGTCTTTCTTATTGGGAAAAATCGACGAGTTGGGTCTACCATTTCTCTTGTCAAGGAAGGTAGATGGACGACACTCAACGAGTCTTCTGAATATCGATGGTTTTTTCGTGTTATTATTTGTTGTATTTTCTTCGATATTATCAACAATATCATCATCTTCTTCGTTCTGTGTTATCGATGAGGAGAATAGAGATGGGTCATTCATATTGGAAGCAAACGTGGGTTCGGACATAACCGTCCTATCTCCTGACATGTAATACGGACCACAGCCACTACCACAAGGAGTCAAATAATTGAGAGAAGCTTCCGTCATAAAATTAAGACGATCAATTAACGATTTCCTTAAGGTTGATGGATTAGTTGATTCGTATAATGAGGATATTTCGAATGTCTTCGGCTGTTTCAATGAATCGTTATTTCTTCTATTAGTTGTTGCTAGAATGTCTATAGATCTTGGGGGTGAGGTTTCCGTTTCGATAGCTGCAGTATTACTTAATGGGTCGTTTTCGTGGTCTGAATTATCTGCCGTAGGCAAAGTCTTCTGTACTTCCATTCGATCATCTATAGGTTTAAGCTCTTCCATCGTTTCCGTATTATGTTCTTCCAATTCTCGCTGATCGATTTTACTGATATTATTATCATCTAATACAAGCTTTTCGAAATGATTCTTGTGATGATGTTGGTCTTCTTCTTCTTTGTTTCCATTTTCCTCCTTTTCTTCTCCGGCCACCTTATCATTATTATTTATCTTACGATTGCTTCTATCTTCTTCTTCGTCGTCGTCTCTTTCTTTTTCTTTTTCTTCATCTAGACGCGTTTCTTCCTTTTCGGTGGTGGTTTCTTCGTTGACATTTTCTGCATAGGAGGGGAATAACAACTGCCAGGAATCATTGTTACCACCATCGTCTCTTCTGTCCTCATCATTGTAGACGTCATGATACTCATCCTCGTGATTACTACTGATATTATTATTATTATTATTATTATTATTGTAATCGGCACAGAACAATACGTTCGGTAGCATCAATTCGACCATTGCTTTATTCTCGTAGTACCAGCAACTATCGTACGAAAGTGTACTCATGGCATCATCAATGTCCTCCCGACTTTCTTCCACGACAACCTGAACTAAATCATTTATGATATTGCTTCTTTTCTTCGTTTTGGTATTTATACCATATTTATAATTATTGCTGTTATTCTTGTAGTTATTGCTGTTGTTGTTGTTGCTGTTGTTGCTGTTGTTGTTGTTGTTGTTTTTGTTGTTGTTGTTGTTGTTGTTGTCATAAGCTTGTCGCCATGGAATAGGTTGGTCGCCGGTAGCTGACCAGTCCACATCATCTTGCGAGCTGATATATTTTCTGATTTCTTCCTCTGTTGGTGAGCGCTGTTGCTGCTGATTCTTCCTTCTCTTACTATAGGTAGAGGATTTGTTCCTGTTACTGGTGCTATTATTATTATTATTATTATTATTATTGCTGACATCTCCAATATCACGTCGTCGCCACTTGTGCTGCTTCTTGTTTGTGTTTCTCGTCAGTAAACGTTTCCAGTATGGTGACGATGGGCTATCAGCTTCCCTTCTCTCTTTTTCCTCAGATGATGGATCTTCGTTTATGTTGCAGTTGTAATAAGCATGATCTTCGAGAGATGTAGAGGGAATGCAATAACATTCGATGTCATTATTTGTTTCTCGTTTTGGCCAATCTAACACAACGACTGAATATCGATCGTCGTGACTACTATTCATCGCTATGAATCTATTCGTTCGTTTATTATTATTTGTAGCTCGATCAATACAGATGTAGGAGGTAAAATACTCGTACGCAATGTAAAACAAACTACTACCAGCATTCAATTATGATGGTTGGTTGGTGTCCTACAATTATTTCATATCAATACAATGCAATATATGAAGTTTCGCTTTTCTTCAAATTCTTATCTCGGTGTGCATCTCTTCCTTGTCGAGATGTTGTAAGCGTTGAGGAGTTATTCACGTCAATAATTGTTAATAGGGACGTCCAGTGTCTAGCTACGCTGTCACAGTTGGTGAATGAATCACATGTAACTCAGTGCGCGAAGTACGACAAAGTACGAATAGAAAGCGCGCGCGATCGAAACACTCGATCGTTGAGAATGATAACCGTACACTGTAGTAGCTATAGCATTTATGCTACTCCGGAGTAGCTACTTTGAAGTAGTAGAGCTAGATTTTGTAGTAGAATAGGGACTAAACTAGACTGCATGTTCTATAAATTTAGTTACAAAGTAAGGTAACCATTTACAGTAAATGCGTTGATAGCATTGATCAGTTCCTGATTTGGCTCAACGAATGAATAAATCGGAATGCTTGGTCATTTTTACTTCAAGCAATAATTTCGTTATCAGTTAGATCCTCAGTTATTGAAGTTAATTATTACTACCAGTTAGATCCTCAGTTATTGAAAGTGACGAAAAGTTACAGAGTGCCATTTCTCCGTAATCTCTTGGTTGGTTACAGTTTTGGCCTACTATAATACTAAAGAAATCGAAAATAGATGTCCTCAAAAGCAAGATACGGAGCGCGGTTTCAGGGAGACCATTTTTTGTGAAACTAATCTCACCAGAATTGATCTTTTCGTGGAAAGTGATCACCTTGCTTTCGTACGTATCTTTGTACACAAATTTTGCGTTCTATTCTACTGGTATATAAAGAAAGGTAGAAGAGGTGGTGGGTGAGTGAAACGCTAGACTTTGTTCCTGATAATACCGAAGTGGTGTTACAAACGCAGACGAAGTAGGTGGGGTTCGTTCGGACGAATAGCTACGGGTAACCGTATCCAAAAGTGTCTTGACTGGTAGTGTATCTGATCTTCTGGGATCTAATCGTCTTTGCCATTGAGCAACAGCGGTAGCGGTAATAGGGGCCATCGCAAGGGGCGGAACTACACCTCCTCCTTGATACACATACACACACAGACAAAGAAAACGGTACTGTAGTTACAATTCTAAATCCTAATTTGAAAAGTTGGGGAAAGGAAAAAAAGATGAAAAAATGATAGTACAAATCATTTTAATCAAGTTCAAGTTACGGTAATATTCACGAGGTCTGCTTCTTCAATCCTTGCGCCACTGCTGCCATCCATGAAGTGATAATATCTAGGGTTCTTCCATCGGAGTATCGATCCCTGTTTCAAACCAGGAATTCCTCGGCTATTTGTGTACGCAGCGATCCTTCGAATTACTCCAGATCGATCCTTGCACGAGAATACCTGCCTCATCATACTTTCATCTAGCATGGCACGGACTTCAAGTCTCCTTCCCGAAACCGGTGCACCACCATGGGCTTCCACTTCTTTCCAAGTCAAGGGAAGGGTTTTAGGAATTTTTGCTTCTTCATTGATTGGCACACATAACTTTTTATGGGCCTTCCATGCAGCTACTTGACAATCCTTTGTGCAGTAAGAAACTTTCTTGCAGCGGGAACACAGCATCAACTTTACTGTTGCCGACTTCTTGCAATAATCACAGGTAAATGCTTCCGACCTGTTCGTCTTGACGGATGGATTGGCAAGTATCTCATCATAAAGTTTTTGGGTTTCCGGTCCACCCATTTCGAAGCGTGTCTTTCCCGGATTCTGCTTGCTCCAGCCCTGCAGTAATGCGTTCTGTTCCATCTCTGCTTTATTTGTTTCTTCCATCGCTTTTCGCATAGCACTTTGCACGTCTTCTCCCGCATCCTCAAAACGTTTTAATTTTTCGTCAGCTCTTCTTAGATATTCTCTATTCATTTCCCAAATTTTTTTGGTAGGTCTTGGAACCATTTTCTCCATTCCCCTCAATGCGTACATTGCCGTGGCTTTTTCTTCTGCTGCATTTTCAACTTCCTTTTTTTTTCTTTCTTAATCCAGCTCCCTCCTCCGCCATACGATTCTGAGGTTCGAATGACATACAACAAATATGACAAACCTCACGATTGTGTTCTTTACAATACGTTCGACCAATCTCGTCGTGTGTAATATCCTCAAAAGTCATGGCTTACAATATATTTATACTGTATTTGGATGTGATTTGGCCCCTTCCTTGCCGTCGTCTTGATAATACGTACAATGTAGCAATGAGACAATAATCTCGTTTTATGTTGTGATTGTGACTTATGATATTGATTAATGTCGCTTTTATCGTGACAAGTATGCTTCTGTAATAGGTGACATTTTCTACGACTATCTCTACACGGCTACCGGTACTACGGTAGTATGTTTGTGTGTGTCAAAGGTCGTGTGGTCCGTATCGAGCGAGTATTAATTCAGGAGCGGGGACAAAGGACAGACGCCGTGTGCATCCCTCTTTTTATGACCCCTGTTCTTTTCCTCCTTCCCCTTCTTCCTATCTTCACCGCGGCAAAAAAAAGGTCTGAAAAACAAAACAACACCACATCATAAAAACACTCAACACAACACAACGCAAACACGAACATAACGACAGACACTCAAGTTCTAGGACAGAACCATCACCCTCGTACCATTCTATCACAGAAACAGATTAAATACATCTAGACACTGAACAAAGGAACGCAATGAATACCTCCTCTTCGTTATCAAAAGTATCGTCAGCTGTTAGACGATTACGACGAGGACCGTCATTCTCTTCGACAATAGCAAGACCCGCTATCATCATCGGATCGTCGTCAGTTCGTTCGTTTGGAAGCGGTGGTGGTACTCGTGGTGCTCGTGGTCATGGTTGGTGGGTGAATTATCGAGCAGGCAAAGGTGGACGACATTTACAGGGTGAATATCATCATTTGGATGTAGATAGTATGGCAAATTGGAACGATGCAGCATTTTCTTTAGGTAGTCAAATGGGTTATTTAGATGTACGATTAGAAGCTATGTCGGGAATATCAACATCATCAACCACAACCGAGAAGGATGACGACGGGGATAGCGACAGCAACAATGAGAAAATCACCACCATCCATAGACTAAAATTAGAATTAGCAACGACTGCTTTACCCCGTGCGGCGGATAATTTTGTTAAATTGCTCCAAGATAATGATGGAAATGCTGATGGATATCTTTCATCGACGTTACATAGGGTTGAAAAAGGTGTGGGTATTTTGGGTGGACTCGTTACAAAAAATCCAAATTCACACCCCAACGCTACCGGCACAAGTACGAAAACAATGATTGGGAAATGCCATCCTGATTATTGTCATCCAACTAGTATGACAGCGATGGATATTTCATCGGAACATTTAGTTATATCACATTTACCTGGTGTTATTACTATGTTACAACCAAGGATTGGTGAAATTGATTCAAGATATATGATGTTATCTCATCATGCACCTCATATGGATGGTGTGTCGGTCGCAATTGGTCGATTATCCGATGACTCATTAGAAATAATTCAAAAATGGGAAAGTACATTAATCACCTCATACGGTGTACCAACCAATATCACATTACGTGTCGTCGGATGTGGGTTGTTAGAAGAAGAAAGCAGCAATAGCAACAGCAAACAGCAAATGGATGATAAAGAAATAAATACCGAAAAGAAACAAGTTTCGATGGAATCGTAATCTATACATATGAAAATTGTAAAACAAAATATAATTCACAAGCTATGTATTATCTATTACTCTTTTCTAAATTTCACAAAAGTTGCTTGGATTAAATACCGACAGTTTTTCTTTCTAGGCAAAACAATAAAAGATGCTTAGATAAATTCAATTAAATCCTGATTAAAGTAGTAATAAATGGTCTAAAAGATCGATTATAAATAATGATATTGTAGAGTAATAGTAGCTTTTAAAATAAATTTAATTTAGATTTGTCCATATAATATTCTATACAACGAGATAATAAATAGTTTATGCGTGTTTTTTCTTTTCCTTCTTTATTTATTTGCAGTTTTTCGTTTTTATTTGTTATCTTTCTTCCTTTTATTCTTCATACTTATCAAAGACTAACGCACAGTTTGTTCCACCGAATCCAAAACTATTTGACATTGCTCGACTGAATGGACCATCTTTTCGCTTAGTTAGGATATTCATACCTTCAGCTTCGTCAACTAACTCATTAATGTTAGCCGATTCGGCCATAAAGTCATTTTCCATCATAAGGATTGAATAAATTGCCTCATGGACACCAGCGGCACCTAACGCATGTCCACTTAATGATTTCGTCGAACCGACATTGGGGTTGTAGTCCTTATTATCAAACAAACGTTTGATTGCACCCAATTCAGCAAGGTCTCCCACAGGAGTTGATGTCCCGTGTGTGTTGATATAATCCACGGGTTTGTCAGGATCGGCACCATTTCGTGTCGCATCGTCCAACGCAGCCTGCATACATTTCTCTCCACCAATACCAGACGGTGCGACCATATCATACCCATCCGAATTAGCAGCATATCCAACAAGTTCTGCATAAATCTTAGCACCACGTGCCTTCGCATGTTCTAATTCTTCAAGGATGACCATACCACCCCCACCGGCTATAACAAACCCATCACGGGTCTTGTCAAATGCACGTGATGCAGTTTTAGGACTTTCATTGTAGCTCGTCGATAATGCACCCATACAATCAAACATGCTTGTGAATTGCCAGTTAACATTTTCACCTGACGAAAAAAGAAGAAAACGAAGGTAAAAAATACCGATTTACAATACAGTACAAAATAGTGAGTTATTATACAACGAGAGAAGATAAATATAAATTGATAATCTATGTAACGTTTAAACGTACCTGCTCCACAGAATGCCATATCACATTTGTTTAACAAGATTTGCTCGAATCCCGTTCCGATACAATGTGCTCCCGTACTACATGCACTACTAATAGAAAAGCTAGGTCCCTGTACCTTGAAGTTTGTTGCTAATACGGCAGAGCATGTTGAACCCATCGACCGTGTGACACGGAATGGACCAACTTTGTTCCTCCATCGTTTAACACCAGACTTGACGGCATCACATGTTTCAACAATGTCTGGGATGGATGTTCCACCCTGACCGATAATGGCAGCAACTCTTGAATTCTCTTCATATTCTTCCGGTTTCAATCCTGAATCTTGTATGGCTCGGTCTAATGCAATGTACGCATATCGGGCATTCATTCCCATAAATCGTAATGCAGATTTTGGAATTAATTCTTTGAAATCTGCTTCGGTTAAATCCGGTACACCAGCAACATTTGATTTGATACCAAGTTCAGCAAATTCATCCTGAAAAGTAATCCCTGGATTAGCTTCATGTAAACTAGTTTTCACATCCTCTAATGTATTCCCGAGACATGATGTGATACCCATCCCAGTAACGACAACTCTCCGCTCTGCATTAAGAGACGTTGCTGATGTTGCTGTTGCAACAGAAGTAGGGACTGCTGAAAACGTGGATATAGATAAGGCATAAAAACAAGAAAACAAACAGAAGAGTGAGATGGAGTGGGCTACAACAAATGACGGTACGATGATGTAATATTGACGAGAGAGAGAGAGAGAGAGAGAGATGTCCTGGATATCCACAAAAGTCTATTATCGACGTCTCCCGGAACGCGACAAGCTCGGCCATTGATCGGGTCGCATACATATATCTTTCTGGTACATGTAGAGGTAGATAAGATTTAAAATCTCTTTCGCGGACGAAAATCTGTTTTCTCGCCATCTTAATCTTTTTCGTCTTTTTTTTACTCCAGCTCTTTCTCTCTCTCTCTCTCTCTCTCTGACATAAAAAGACATTATTTATTTCATTAGTCCAGTCATTCATTCGTTCCAGTTACTGTATTCATTCATGTATTCACCCACCTGATGATGTTCGAGAAACGAACGCATTCGTTACAGCGGGAGATACCGCTAATAGGCAAAAAGCTGATTGGAATTTCATTTTGATTTTTTTTTAATCTTTTACTTTAATTTCAAATACGGTATGTTGTCCGATAGCTCGGATGCTAAATCTAGAGTCTGGCGAAGGCTGTAGAGGAAGTTATAAGTCGTAAGGATGATATTGTTGTCGTCGTCGTCTTTCAGTATAGTACACTATTAGATGAAGTGATAGCCGATCTGATGTCTGTGTGTGATGAGAGAGTTCTACTACGTGAATTTTTACTGCTGTATCTCCTTATTTCATGTACGGTCGTGCTGTCGTGCACAATAGATATTAACACGCAACTTGATGTTTTTCGTGATGTCACCACAAAACTTTGCAAGTTGGCGACGTGCAAAATATTACTGGTGTTGTCTATTTTTGTATTCCAAAGGTATTTCTTGTATTTATCTTTATTATTTATTCGTATTCGAAACATTAAAAAACCAATGACGTCATAGGCCCCTTATCGCGACAAATCCAAAACCTTGTTTCACATAAACCGCTGATGAAGATATTTCGAGTCAAGCGCATCACGCAAGGCAAATATTTTCTTGCTAGTCGGAATACGGAAGGCACGTTGGCACACAGCACTTTACGCGTCACTGTCCTGTACAGTAGAGCAACGCAATAGCGATGCATTTAAAACCGAAACACATCTACGTCGTCTTCCTTTCTTGACTCGCCTACGGTATTGAACATTTCGTCTCGAACGAAGGTGATTTTTTTCCAAAGAAACAAGTAGGAGAAGAGAACAAGGAACTTAAATTATTAAAAAAAAATTAGATAGAATGAAAACTCAATCAATCATGAATCTATCATCATCCGCTATCGCATTGCTGGTAATAGCAGCGGGACATAAAGTTATGGCTTGGGCACCGGCACCAGCAGTATCGATAACGACAAGAACGACTACTCAAGGCAGTACTTCTCAATTATCTATATCATCGGGAGCATTACCGTGTCGTCCTATTGGGATCGGTCATGCTAGTCCAAAAACGATTGTTACTAATTCTGATTTAGAATCGGTTGTTGAAACGAATGATGAATGGATTGCTCAACGAACTGGGATAAGTCAACGTAGAGTATTAACAGCAGGAGAAAAATTGCGTGATTTGGGTATCTCGGCAGCGAAGAATGCGATAGAGATGGCAGGAATAACAGCAGAAGAAATTGATGTTGTTATCTGTGCAACATCTAGTCCAGAAGATATGTTTGGTGACGCAACAGCAATTGCAGCAGAAATTGGTTGTTCGACAGAAACTATGGCATTTGATCTAACGGCAGCATGTTCCGGATTTTTATTTGCTACTGTAACAGCTGGACAATACCTATCAACACCGAATACAAAATTAAAAAATGCATTAGTTCTAGGTGCCGATGCTTTGTCGCGAGTGGTCGATTGGGATGATCGGAATGCATGTATTTTATTTGGTGATGGTGCAGGTGCGATGGTACTAACAAATCAAAAAGATAGTGACGACGATGAGAATGATAATATTGTACCAGGTATACTAGGATATGCTGCACATTCTAACGGACACGGATATGCCGATCTAAATTGTGTGTAAGTACAATGTACATGAGCTGATGTAGTGAATAGTTGGTCGTTCTATCTTTGGTTTGGAACTGAGGAGATTCAGAGAAACAATTATTGCCTCGATTTTCTATGCAAGAAGCTTAAGATAGCAAGCACGGAAAGATAGATATATAGACTCATTCGTTCATTCCGTACAATAACTCCTCTTTTCTTCTCGTTCCTTCCTATTATTCTCTCACCTATTTTCATATTTCTTCCTACATCGATATTCTTCGATCACAAAAACAAACTCACACACTATCACAAACACAAACACATCAACTATAATGACAACAACCTATTTTTTAAATCTAAAATAAAACAATTGTGCAACTACTACAACAAACAAATACAGATATAATGGAACACCCCGACCAGTCTCAACACCTGTACCTATCACATTAGAATCATCTGGATATGATTCAATGACAATGAATGGTCAGAATGTATACAAATTTGCAACACGTGAGGTACCCCGTGTCGTTTCGGAGGCATTAGAGGAAGCTAATATGACACCAGATGATATTGATTGGTTATTGTTACATCAAGCTAATATCCGGATTATGCAAACAGTCGCGAAACGATTAAAAATCCCAGAGGAAAAAATCATTACGAACCTAGCAGATTATGGTAATACATCGCTGGATCGATCCCAATTGCATTAAGTGAAGCTGTACGGTCAGGACAAGTAAAGAAGGGAGATATCATCGCCACTGCCGGATTTGGTGCTGGATTGTCATGGGGGTCAGCCATCATGAGATGGGGTTAAATTTCAGATTTTTTTTTGGTAAAACGAACCAAGAAAGAAAAAAGAAAGAAAGCTACTCTAATCTAACTAAAACAGGAAATCCTTTTCAATATAAAAGATCAATGAATAAACACATCAGTTACACTTTTTTGTGTACGTGACGTCAACGGCGCACAAGTGGTCATCTAACGGAACGAGAAACCACAAGTATTATATCATAGTAACTAAACGAAACTACCATATATTTGTATGTATCTTTATTACTAGTTTTACATTTATTCCGCTACCGAGTGCTAGTAACCTTGTTCTTGTGCACAGTTGTATCTGCTACAAGAACATAACGATAGTGTGCTTCTTCAATGATATAGGTATAAGTATGGATCAATGATAACAGCAACGGCGGCTTTAGTTGGAGCAACAGGATCTTCATTATTACTATCACTTGTGCCAATAGACTTCACATACTGTACATAATATCATCATTCCCGATCCTACTCCAGAATAACAATGGGGGATACGGTGATCGGCTAATTTTTCGATAATTTTCGTAGGTTTTTCGAGGTGGATCCTGTCGGCTGAGACTTTCTGAAATCTGAAAAACTGTACAATTTACCTAGGAATGCAATATAATTATCTGATTAGTTATTATATCTATTATAGTAATTCCCATGAGTTTGAAGAGGGAAAGTACTTTAAATCTCTATATCATTGTCGTTATCAGTATCGTCGTCGTTGTTGTTATCATTGATGTTCGAAAAAAAGTAACTTGATTTGATGATTTCGGGTTGAGCACGAGTGATAATGATTTCATCGTCATCCTTTTCCTCCTCCTCCATTACTTCATCATCACTTTCGTCTTCAACTGCATCATTGAATTGACCTTCTTTTTCTTCTTGATCACAATCATCGTCATCCTTATTCTTTTTATTTTCCACTGTGCCTATGGTGGGATGACGTCGATGAGGCAAATTCGAATGAGAATGATAATACGGAAATGCTAAATAATCATCCTGTAACATAATACGTTCATCTTCCTTTTCTACGCCAAAGTTTGTTCCTCTTATACTTCTTAACTGACTGTAATCGTTGTCATCGTCGTTGTTGTCGTATTGCTTTGCTGCTGCTACTGATGTTGTCGTTGTTGCTGTTGCTGCGGCGGTTGCCACAGTATTAGTATTAGTAGTAGTTAACTTTCTCTTCTTCTTCTTCTTACTATTCCTGCTTGTGGTGCCTAACGACGACGACGATGATGATGATAAAGATGATGCCGACAATGGCGATGACGATGACGATGAAGAATCTTGATATCGTTGTCGTTTTGCAATGCCTTTGTTACTATTGCTGTTGATAGAATTGTCATCTTCATTACCACTTCCATGACCACAAACTGTTGTATCTACATCTGTTATATTGCTTGTATCTGTATCTGTACAAGTATGTTTTTTATACAAATATCGGATAGCATTTTTTTGTGCGGGTATTGCCCACGATGGTATATTCGATTAATACGTAAATATGATCCTGATGGTAATAATATATTTGTACGATTCGATGATGCCATTGGTGTTGGTGGTGATGATGGTGGTGATGGTGTATTGGTACTATCAGTGTTGTTGGTCGACGTCGTCGTCGCATTCGCTTCAACATACCATCATTACTATTATTTCTTATTTCATGATCATCAATATCACAGAATAAATTATCTATTATAGTATCAATGTCATCTTTCACTTGAACATAGCCCCTCGCCACCGCCACCGCCGTAGTAGTAGTAGCAGCTGCTGCAGTTGTTGGTTCTGTTGTATTCCTTGCTGTTATGTTGCACTTCTCACTGTTACATCTTCGTCGTCGTCGTTGTCGACGTCGATGTCGATGTCGATGGTACTCTTTTTTGCCTTATTACCACCAGGTGGTCGACGTATAATCTTGGATAAAAATTCGGGTCGTTTCGGTTGAAAATATGGATGATAATAAACACGTATTTTACTCTCTTTGTCGTGTTTGTACTTATTATTAACATTATTATTGGTACTATTTTGTGTTTGTATTTGTTTTTGACATTATTGTTGTTAGTGTTGTTCATTCCCGCCGACTCAAGTTGTTGTTGATGCTGCTGCTGTTGTTGCTGTTGTTGTTGTATATTTTTCTCTATATTATTATTTCTACGGAATCCCCATGTATTTAATGATCGTTCAAATGATCGATACGAGGATTGTTGTGGATACCATTTTGGTGTTATTTTGTCACAAATCTATCTTTATTATAAACAATAAAACAGTATTGTTCATCATCACCTGGTTCAGTAGTTTTAATCCTTTCGTAGTGATTTCGTCTATTTCAGTTTAGTATTATTATAGTTTGGATGATTTGTATTTGTATCAGCTTTTGACGTATCATTGGACTTATCATTGGACTTATTACTGCCGTTATCATTGCCGTTATCATTGTCGTTGTTGTCGTTGTCGTTCGTCGTAATAGGATTGTTGTCACAACTACAAGCTGCTGATGGGGCGGTAAAACTGTAACCAAGAGATAATACTTTCAAGATCACTGCCATCATCCTTATCATATCATTATCATTGCCTGTAGCTGGAGCTGGGGCTGGAGCTGGCCGACAATATTATTATTATTATACTATCACTATTTGTTTTAGATTTGGATTTGGATTTGGATTTGGCCACAACAAAAGCGTTACAATATTCTACAATATGATATAACATATTTGGAAAATTCATTCTAGACAGTGTTTCTTTATTGGGTTCTTCGAGTGATGCTGATGCTATGCTGACTTTGTCATCATCGTCGTCGGTCGTCGTTGCTGTTGTCGTTGCCGTTGTAGTTGTCTTATTCCTATTGTTGTTGTTGGAAGTTGACGTTGACGCGACGGCGACGAGAGTGATGATTATTTATTATGTATATTATTATTATTATTATTCGTTATTGCTGTGATAACATCAGTAGAATCACGACTAGCAGAATCATCGTCGTCGCGACGGTTATCCTTGTTTCTATATCACTATTACTTTTACTATTATTCTTTTTTTCCGCCTTGTATTGTTTTGTTCTTGTTGTTGTTGTTTTTGTTTTGTTCATAGTGGTAGAATTGTTTTCTCTCGTGATGATGATGATTTCGACGGTGGTATTGGTGGTGGTTTCTGATGACGGTTTATGCCTACACGACGATATCACGCTGTCGTGACGTTGTGCAATCATGATCGTCATGATCGTCATGATGTGTATTGTCAAGGTGATGATCGTTGTTATTGTTGTTATCGCCATCGTCGTTGTTGGTGTTGGTGTTGGTATTGTCATTGTATTGTTATTGTTATTGTTATGGTTGTTCATTATACTCATTTATTTCGATCGTCAATGGTAGTAGGTAGGTAGTAGGTAGGTAGTATTAGACGATTGTGGCAGTAGGAATTTATGTCGAGATGCTGAGACGACAAAGACGAAGAAATCGAAGATAATGAAACAAACAGAGATACAAAACTTTTACTGTATTTCCTTGAAGAATCAAATCGAAATCGAAATAGAATCTCAAGGACATAATGATACAACATCATAATAAATGCAATTCGCCTTATATTATTAGATGACCTTTCTTCAGTTGACTCCCGTCTTATCGGACACTTTTTTTTGATATTTAGAATGCGGTAAGTAGAAGTATGCATTGATGCTACATTCGTCGTCATCACACATCATCGTATCGTTTTCCTCTTCATCAAACCTCTCATCTCCCCTCCCCCGCATCATCTTCCTGGCACTGGCCATCGTCAAGATCTGAGACACATCAACACGCATGTCCAACTGTTCATGGGGGTGTGACTGGTGCAAATCTAAGCAAAATTCAGATCGTTTTTTGTGGTGTAAACATTTAGCTAATGATTTGATTTTTAACTCTTGTCTTATCGGACACTATTAATTTTTATCACTCCCACGGACTATCTTTTGGGGGAGGGCGCGCGCAAAGCGCAAAAATCTAAATATTATTCGGGAGAAAGATAGTAGTATCCCCCGTATCCCATCACGACTGTAGTTACTCGAAGTAGTTACAAAACAATCAACAACACAACAACAATAAAAGAAAAAGGAAAAGGAAAAAGGAAATATCAGCTCCGATCCTTGTGACATACTACGGTATTGTTTCATTAGCCATATAATGAATAATGTTGTACTCGCCTCGAGTCGTTTGGTACCATTGTTTGGATCAACAACGGTCGCACATCAAACGCGAAAACAAATCATGGATTTATTACAAGAAACGATGGATCGTCGTCGTCGAAGAAAAAAAAGAACAGAAACAAGAATAATAGTAGCCGTAGCGGTAGTGGTAGCGAAGCGTACAGAACAGTAGAACACAAGAACAAGAACAAAACAAGAACAAGAACAAGAAGAACGAGCAATGATTATTGATATCACAGCAACAACATGGAATTTTGATACATACGCAATTGTTGGTGGAAGCCCAGAACTTATCCATATTCGTTTCCCTAGTAAAGAAATATTATCCAAGTATTTGACACTCGTCGAGGTCGAGATCGAGGTCGAGGTGCCGCCACCGCAAGATGATAATGATGATGATAAACAATACTGATACTGATACTGATACTAATACTGATACATGAAAGAAGGAAAAGGACCAGCACAACCAATTATGACGGAGGTAATAGAAAGGTTGAAAAGGGAGTTCTTGTTCCACAGCAGCAGGCCCACCTATCATCGCCACAAAAAGATGATCATCAAGAAGATTGTTGTTGGGTCTGGGTGCCACAAGGTGCAACTCTGTTACGAACAACAACAGCAACAGCAACAGCAACAGCAACAACCACACCGCTCCTTCACAAGATAATAGTAACAACAATAATAGTAATACTATGATTGAATTGTATTTGAACCTTCCGTCGATCCCAATAATGATCGATTAGAATATTGGGAACAGCAGGTTGTACATCAGAAACAGATACATAATCGAAGAGCTAAATTAACAATAGAATGTATGCGGAATATGGTACGATTTTATAACTTGGATCGAATCTTTTGTTTAGATCTTAGTTGGGGTGTTTGGGAGGCGATACATGTACGTGATAATGATGATAATAATGATAATGATGATGACGATGATGATGGATTTCCAACCATGAAATTGATTAAAAGAAATACTAATGGTGTGGAAAGGATACCATTTCCATCGGCGGCTGAACTATTTTTAGACAGAACCAAAACAACAAGGACGCAATGGAATCCTTCTATGACTGTGCAACACCCATTTCCAAAGATCTTCTTGCTACGATATTGAAAATTGTTGCTGGGTATTATTTAGTAGGAGGAAATACTTATACAATGTCCCTATTCCATCACATGTGGGACCAACAAAAAGGGAAAATACTTACATCCAATATGCACGATGGTGATGATGATAACAATAACATCACAATAACAGTCACATGCAGCTCCTTCGGGATTTGTTAGCGGATGGACAAATATTTATATGGGGCATTCAGCGGGCGCATTATGTCAGGACCGAATATATTAACTGCTACCTTTAAAGGAATTGATGCATTTTCAATTGTTACTCAACCCTATAATCACCATATATGAAACTTCCTCCATCTGAATCATCTGGACCTTTTTTGTAGTAAGAACAACAAAAATAATTTATTAGCAAGCCGTACACAAATGTTACAAAAAATGAACCAATACGGAGCATGGAAGGGATGGAATGTCGTGGAGGCATTATCATTTCCGCATTATGATTCACGACCGCGTTTCGAATCTTTCCCTCAATCAGCTGAAACATATATCCGTGCGACGAACGAGCAAGGGATGTTCCAACAAACTACCGGATCACTTTTAATTGGAAGTGGCGATGATGATAATAAGAACCAGTATCGAAAAGAACCCCCGTCCGTCCAAAGACTACGTGAGGAAACCAACGCAAGACGATTACCATGTTTCCCATTGCCAATGGGCATGCCATTGTTTTACCATGTGGAGGATTACAGGTCGTAAGACACTTTCTCCTGAAGAAGAGGGAATGGGATATCTGAACTTCGACACTTATATGCCAAATGTCCTTGATGACGACTACCAACAATACGTACCAGGTAGAACGCAGTTTACGACGGGATCCTTCACTGATGATTAAATACTATGACAGGTGACCGGTCAACGTCATCGAATATAATGGTGCTAGAATCCTACCTCGGCTTAAAGCTTTGGTACTTCCAAGCCTCGTAGTAGTAGTGGAGAAAATGGTCTATTTCGATCGCACGATGACGAATCGAATCGAATCACAGTTGACCGTCGACAGACAAGAATTAGCTAGCATCAAGTACCCAGTTACTGCAGAGAATTGGAGGATTATATGTCAACTGCATGTATATTGAGGAATTCGACGATGAAGAAAGACACGTTATGAAATGAAGTCTGGCTGGGCCGAAGCGTTTACAAAGACATTTAGGCCGATCAGAAAATTAATTACAGAAGACGAAGATCGTTTGCGTAATCTTGGAGATCAGCACATAGTTATAATCAAAATAATCATGTTAAATGAATTCTACTGAAATTAAATGAAATTACTGCATAGTCTTTCGAAGTATTGTCAAGGCTGTATATAAATGAAATAAATGCAGGTATTTGATTCGAATGGACTCGTAAAGATAACAATATGATAAGAACGTTGCCATAATACGTGCTATCAAAATATCTGTGTTTCGAACCTTTTGGACGTATCGAAGTCGATGGTGCTCTTTCTCTTTTTAAAGTCACGTACCATAACTCTTCCTAGGCGCTGGCATAGCTACAATCGTCATTCGGCGCTTCAGCACCATCATCTTTTTTCTTCTGGTTATTTTCGTCATTCAGAGTTTTACCACAACGATCTTTCTCCTCCTCGATTTCGTCATTACCTTCCTCTATCTGAGGCATGGAACTTACGCTTGCTACTACTAGTGGCGTGTCAAACAACGCATTCAAAGGAGTCGAATTCGAACTGCTTTTAGTGTTATTAGCACCAATTGTGTCAGAAAGATGTGGATCAATATTACAGTCGGTGCTAGTTTTAATGTCCTCTACATCATAGTGAATACTCTCCAAGCTAGAAAGATGCTGAGATTTTGACCTACTCTCGAGTCTCAATTCGGCCAACCGTTCGACCGTTCTTGATTCTGTTTGATTAGCCTTTTCCATCATGGTACGTAAATAATTTCTAGCCTCTTGCTTTCCAATGAGACCCTCTTCGGCCTTACATTCGGTAAATTTGGATAGTCGGCGAATTACAATTTTTGCGCAATAATATGACAAGATAATTTCCAAATCCTTGTCGCTTACTTCGTCTTCGAGCATCTCGTCTGCAAAGCGTACTTGGTCACGGGATTCCAACAACACTTGTTCAAAAGCAGATGTTGTAATTTGATGATGTGCCTGCATGCTCGCGTCTTCTTCATCGTCAAAACGATTTACGTATAGTTCCAACTTACTTTCGGCCATCTCATGACCACGTTTGAAAGCAATTGCTCGAAGAACATCTAGCCGCAGTCTCTTTACGCTGATTTTAGCCTTTTCAACACACACATCTTTTTTTGCCGTGTTATTGTTAAAAGAAACAAGTGAACGCAGTGAAGACCCAAGCGATAAACCGCTCTCTCTCTTATTCGGAATCCTTTTCCTCCTTCGCAAATTAGCATCCCGCTGTGAAGCCGAATTCGACGAAACTTCAGACGACATCCTCATTGATGATGAAGAAGGCTCTCTGTTAACTCTGTTCCTTCGAAAAAATATCTCGGTGTGTTGCCAATCATCGATAGGTTTGTGGTCGTATCTAACGTCGTTGATAGCCAGGTCTACACTTTGTGTCAATACATCATATAGAAAACCATTGTGTTGCTTTTGATCCAATTCGAAAAATTCATGCGATAGTTTATAGGCTTCTCGTAGTAATTCCAAAAAGATCTCTCTCATTTCAATCAGTAAAGAATCACTTTTCGCAAATGCTAACAACTGATCGGAAGCGCGCCTTGCGGCTTTTAATAGACTCATGTATTGCTTTCCTTCTCCAGCGATGCGCTGATTAAATTGATGAATCGAGGTGCTGGGGTTATAGTGAACTCCTTCGATATCCCCAGATATTCGGGGTGGTTCTTTTGTGACGAAAGGAACAGTTTCCTTCAATAAGTCGAAGCTGACATTTTGAAAACGCGGTTCTTGAAACAGATTTTTGATTTGGGCGTAGACATAATCTTTCGCGGCCCCCTCGAATATGTGCTTGACGTGTTCGGCTGGAACCGAAGGCTTAGATAAACCAAGCTTTTTGAGGATAAAACCAGCGCTTGTACCGTTAATAAGTAGAGTCAAAAGTGTGCCACCGCCTCCAAAAAATAGTAATATAGATGCCGCTACGCGTCTTTGATCACCATCGTTGGTTTCTCGATTACATATTGTACTAGATTTAAGCCAAGGGCAACACCTACCGATCCGTGTAGTCCTCCATATGCCAGAAAAACACCTTCTTTCCAATTTGATTTTAGTCCAATTCGAGAAAGAATTGGATAGAACAGTCCTACTTGGAAGAATCGGATTACAAGCATCAGAACATAAAATAACAACAGCCATCCACAATCTCGTAATCGTACGCTTGGAGTAGTAACGTTCGAAAAAGAAATTGCTCCCCATATTAAACCTCCAAGAGCGAATAGAAGCGTATTAAGTAAGAATTCAGCCTGATAACAATTGATTGACAAGAGAAAGAACGTGGAGATGTAAGTATCAAACCTAATCAAGAAAATATGGAACAAAATGTCAAGATAATTATACTTACCAGAGATAAATATGAATGCATGAGTTCCTCGTCGTTGATCATTCCTTTTCCAAAGCGATTGACGACGAGACCACAAGCCACTACAGCCATGATGCCGGACATTTCCCAAATCGGCATCACAAACATAAAAGCATAAATATGCCGCTGTGAGTCCAAGGACAACCTGAAGGATATCATACTGACGTTCCAATCGTCTATCGAGTTCCCATAAAAGAACGAGCAAAGCGAAACCAAAAACTGCTCCTACAGTGGTCCCACCAAGAGACATTCTAAAGAAATAAACAATATATCCGGCTAGAGTGGTGTAATTTCTAAATCATCGGGTCGTGGCAAATTCAGGTGCTCGTACCATATACTAGAAGCAATTGTGAAAAAGACGTATGAACTCCCGTCGTTCATGAGTGATTCTCCCGTAATGTGCATGACTAAACGAGGTGATGCTCCTGCTGTTTTCAGTACAGTTGATACGGCAATCGGATCAGTGGATGCTATACATTATCAAGATGAGAGAATTTTAGAAGAGTAAAGAAGGAGGAAAAAGGAAGAACAATAAGATGAAATCAGTGACGACAAGAGTAGGAGGAAGTTTCGTTTACTACCTAATCTAACTTACCAAGAATTGCTCCTAGCGTGATCCACGCCCAAATACCAAATTGTCACAAAATTGTCAGGTTCTTCAGTTTGGTATGGAAGAACATAGTATCCCGCCGCTCCGACTAAGCCCGTTCCAACTAGAACCATTGGAAAGGATAAGATCCATATTTGAACTTCATGACAATACACGGTAAAATCATTGGTTCAGAAAAAGGATACCCAAACGGTTAGATGATGGTTAGAAAATAATTGAATTGAACTGAACTGAGTTGAATCGGATATAACATACCTGATGCTACTTGGAACAGATTAATTGGGACTTCCACGGCTTCTTGAAAAGTAGACCCGGTAAGAATACCATCAACAAGAGCTCGGAATCGAAGTTGATCCATTCCGTGATAGAATCGTGCAAATGGCTGGGTAGGCTTAGATTCGTGCTAAAAATGCCCATAATTGCGCCCAAGATAAACATGATAGCAGCGTAAGGTATAGGACAATTAAATCTCGTGAGGAGAAATAATGAACAGCAGCCTAATAATTGAACGAACCAGGGAAATAACATATAATCTGATGCTGTGGCGTTATCACTTATTGGAATAACATCAGTGGTTTCGCCGCTATTGCAGCCGCTGCTATTGCTGTTGTCTCCGTTGACAATATCCGTCGTGGTATTAGTTATTGTTTCCTGTGCGTCTACTGTAGTGTCTTCCCAAAGATAAATCACCATGATTAATGCGACGAGTGTTCGTAGTATTCCCGTAGTTAGGCCGTTTCGATAATACCGAAACGGTGCAAACATTAGCGTTATATATTGAAAATCATCGTATTGGTATCATCATTCTTCTTGTCTGTCGCTATTAGTTACTCGATCTGTGTAGTAGGTTTGCTGTTGCTGCTCGCTCTGATACACTGTGTATCTGTGTATTTGATCATTCAGTTTGTTTGTTTGTTTTCTTTTCTTGTTTTATGCTGGTATCATTGAATTTTCCAGTAGAGTTTGATGTCGTTGTTTGTTTTTTGAAGGTTGTCAACGCATATCTTTGTCATACTGGATCCGCGAAAGCGAGTCTGGCGCGCGATTAGAATTAAAATCTTGTGAGCGTGGGGGAGATGGGAAATTTCAACGCGACCAAACTCCCAATACCATCGAATAGTCTTGTCTTTAGAGCGAATTCAAATCACCTGGAGGAATGAATTTGTGTTTTGGAAGTATTTCCAAGGTTTTGTTGATGGTGTATTGTCTATGGAGTAAGCCACTTAGTTAGTTACAGTATTCATTGGAGGAGGTCTCGTACTACTAGTATACAACTCTTTTTGTGTTTTACAACAAATGCAGAATTATTTCTGAGGAATGTTGATCATCGGCATGAACAGGAGCAATTGATGAACACCCCTGTCTGAGTGAGTGAGTGATCCTCATATTACTCAGCAGAACTGTGATGATCTGTATCAGAAAGATCACCAGAATTTGGATCATTACTATTCAAATTTAACACAGGGTAAGAGTATTTGTGTAGAGCCAGCTACCTACGCTACACCACCAAATTTGGTGGGGTCAAAATGAGTCTGAAATATGTGGAAAGTAATAAAGGGGGAGCAAAATAGAGAAAGAACTAATTGGTATCCTTGTAACTGTTGTTTGGTTGGTTTATGATGAAATTACTAGTCTCGAGGAACACCCCCCAAAGCTACATTTATTTTTTTCTTCTTTTGCTTTTTATATATGTAATGTGTCAATTGATGCTCAAAATTATTAGTTGAAAGGAATCTTAACAAAAAAATATGTTTTTAAGTGCATGCCCTTCTTTCTCGCGCACAAAGTTTGAAACGTTGAAGAGTATGAACGGAAAACTGAACGAGTCGTTGTTACTAACTGAGGATTTCAACACAAGAACAAAAAACCCGGGAAAGAGGCGCCACTCTTTTTATTTACATACTACAAGTCGTAGTACGATACACACATACCCGTGCACCTGCCTAGCTAGTACGCTGCTAACTTAGCTAGGTTGTTGTACTCTTCAAGAAGGTTGTTGTACTCTTCAAGAAGATGAAAAGAGAGACATAACTGTACATGCGGGACAAGCCTTCTCAAGCCCACATCCTTCACAGTCACTCTCCCTACGCGTACTACAGTAGTATATTGAGAAGAGTTCTTAACCAGAATTTGTCCCAACTAGATTACCCATACAAAATATATCCAACCATCAACAGTCTCGCTATTGGCATAGATCGAGCTCAACGAATATCGGTAATCATCACACTATATATCATCATGGCATTACAACAGCATTATTCTGTTGTAAACAGCAGTTTGTTTTCGTATTATTGCTCGTCATCGTTGGAAGTTGTTTGTTATTCGCTACTGCTGCTCATCAGGAGGTGGAGGTGGAACAACACCAACGTTATTCAAAACCACGTCGTTTACGTGACCATTCACAACTATATCAAGTGATTGATGATCCTAATAACACAAATAAGCAGCGTGGACTTTTAAATGATGTGCTGGATGAAACATCAGTATTAGAATTCCAACAACACAAGCAACAACGTCGACTTAAATCAGAAAAAATCATTAAGAAAGTCGAAAAGGCTGTGTACAGTAAGGAAGCGAAAAGTGATAAAGCATCGAAGGTATATGCTAGGAAGTCTGTGAAGAGTAAATCTGAAAAGGTTGGAAGGTCGAGAAGGTCAATTTGCCAAAAAGTTCCAAAAACGAGGGGTAGTAAATCGGAAAAGGAAAGTAAGGGTCAATTTGCAAAAAAGTCTTTTAAACGAAGTAAAAATGAAAAGGAGATGAATTCTAAGAAGACCGTAGGACTAAAACTCAAGAAGGCCCCGTCAAGCACCTTCACTTGATGATACGATGGAGATTATGATGTCGAGTATGTCAATGGAATTCTCTATGAGTATGTAAAGAGGCTCGATTATGATATACTGTCTACTACTATAGTAGATTGAGACGGTGAGAAACACTCTATTCGGATCGACGACTGATGATTTGAACGATCATACTATATATGTGTATGTATATATATAATGTGATACTATATATAATCACTAAAAGATACATACTAATATTTTCCAACCATATATGTCATGGTGTCATGCATTCAGTATGATATCAGGCAAGAATTGTCATTATTTGAAAAGAAACTCAACTATTTTTATTTAAAACTATTATTTTTATCTGATTATTATCTCTGTTCATTCCATTTCTCAATTCATTTTTATTTTCACTCTATTAGTACTGTGAACGATGTAGTGTAGTAGATCAGCTTATATATTACAAGTATATACTTCCTATTAGTAGCAGCCCAGCGCCACTCGCTGGCAATTATGTTGTTAAGAAACTCCTCTTATCTTAAACAAGAGGAGTTCGATAACTAGATCCCAATTGGCGGTCGATTGAAAAGGTTCTAGTAAACATAATTCCTAGTTCTCATAGGCCAGCTATTGTACAGTAATAGAGTAGTAGTTTACATTACTTAGATCAGGAAATCCTTTCAAATACTGTACGCATGTAATCAATTACGAGTTTGCGCTATTTCCATTTCACTGAGTACGCACTCTCCCGCGAAAAAAGTAAATTTTGTTAGAGCAAAGCTAGCGCTTATTCATTCCCGCTGAAACTTACGCGCACAAGCCGTATCGCATTAAGCATCTAAATTCGAGCGTTTTCTAGGCGTTAAACTCTTCACAGAAAACCTTGAACCTACAGTAGGTAAACTATTGTAGTATGAAAAACTGAAGCTCGTACGGTACTAGTTGTACACTAGGCACTAGGACCCTAGTACATGCACATGTACATGTTCAATGTATGTCTGTATAATTTTAGTAACTATTTTGTAGACTGACTTAGGACTACCCCAGTCAAATAAGAGTTGAATTACTGCATTACAAGAGTAGAGAGGGGGGGGGGGGGGGGGGGGGTCAAAGACACTGATTGTTGACTGTTGACTGTTGATTGTTGATTGTTGATTGCTGATTGCTGATTGCTGATTGCTGATTGCTGATTGCTGATTGCTGATTGCTGATTGCTGATTGCCGGTTGCTGGTTGCTGATTGCTGATTGCTGGTTGCTGGTTGCTGGTTGTTGACTGTTGATTGTTGATTGCTGATTGCTGATTGCTGATTGCTGATTGCTGATTGCTGATTGCTGGTTGCGGTTGCTGGTTGCTGATTGCTGATTGCTGATTGCTGGTTGCTGGTTGCTGGTTGTTGACTGTTGATTGTTGATTGTTGATTGCTGATTGCTGATTGCTGATTGCTGATTGCTGATTGCTGGTTGCTGGTTGCTGGTTGCTGATTGCTGATTGCTGATTGCTGATTGCTGATTGTTGATTGTTATTTGAACACAAGCAAATAACAATAGTGAAAAGAAAGGCGGGTTGCGGCGGGGGTGGGAATCTAATAAATAATGCTCGATTTTTATTTTCGTAAACTGTTTTCCACGTGGAAGGAATCAGATTACAACATTTCGATTTGTTGTAAAAGAGAAAAAATAAAATCAATGTGAAAACGACATAACATCACGATGATATCTTGAATTGGGAGTGAAGAAACAAGAAACCTAAGAAATCTTCAGCAAAATTGTAAAGTAAGCAGAACAGAACGGCGGAAAAAAGTTGACAGGCACAAGCAATACTTTATATAGCATACACGATGATAAATATTGCTTCGATCCGTTTCCTGATGTGTATAGTTTTGACTATCTTCTTATTGACGATTTTTCAGACAGCAATAATTGCACCAGTGTCGGCATCATCATCGTCGGCATCTTTGTTGAAATCAAAACCATTCTGGCGGGACAATCGACTTTCCCGATATGTTCAAAATCGTTATGAATCAGCTAGAGAACTCGCTGCAATCGAACAGCAAGTAGAAGATCATAATGCTAGATGGGTTGCCTCTTCCAGAGACGGTGCTGAAGCTACCAGCAAACGTCGATTGATTTGTTTACCGCTCGATGAAAGATTCGATCCACCCATGGGGATGTTTAGTCACGGGCATATCCAAACGGGAGATAAAATATCTCTTCCATCATGCTTTAAGTCGACGATCGAACTAAATAAGGCAGAAGTTCCGTGGTTATTTAAGGTTAGCCGTGTTGAGAACGGACGACGACGACGACGGACCGAATACAAGAGTCGGCATAGATGTCGTCTCGAAAGGGTATGCGGCAGAAGCGAATATCAAGGAATTGGTTGCCGGTCCACTCGATTGTCGTGCTCCTTCCAACTATTGCTTCATGCCCTGGTGGATGATGCGTGCGTTAGGATTGAAACCGCTTGATCAGGTTGATATCCAATTAATTACGACAGTTCCACCAGGATCGTTGGTGAAAATTCGTCCTCATTCCTCCGACTTTAGTAAGGATATATCGAATACGCAAGCTGTTCTGGAAACAGAACTTCGACATTACTCCTCCTTAACGAAGGGTTCGACCATCGCCTTCGACTACAACGGGAAACGATATTGGTTTGACGTGGAAGAGTTACGGTCTGCTCCGAAAGGTGAAAAGCAACCGATGGTAAAGGTACAAGACTGTGACGTTGCCACTGATTTTTTAGTTGCTAAAGATGTTGTGAAAGAAAAGAAAAGGAAACTTGAAGAGGCGCGTAGAGCTCGGCAAGAAGCCGAATAGGAATGATATAGAAAATATTAATATTAGGTTTTATATTGCATAGATCAATCAGTATTATTATTTTTGGATCTTTGAACCTGTATCGT
This sequence comes from Fragilariopsis cylindrus CCMP1102, assembly GCA_900095095.1. Taxonomy (NCBI): domain Eukaryota; phylum Bacillariophyta; class Bacillariophyceae; order Bacillariales; family Bacillariaceae; genus Fragilariopsis; species Fragilariopsis cylindrus. Next base: position 254,899 of record FMBT01000341.1, read on the forward strand.
GAATGTTGGGATTACGTTGCTTGGTATATCGTATTAAGTAGGCATTAAAGTAGGCTATATTGTGAAGGATAAAGAGCATTTGACTATTCTATCGTTTTGTCGGGGGAAATAAAGTAGGCTTAGCATAGTTTAACTTAAATAATAATGCTGTCAATAATAGATCGAATAGAATACCAAAAAAATTATGTGATTGTACTATTAGTTTATTTTATGAAGTAAAGAACAGAACAGAACAGACTAGCTAACTATGTGTCACCCAATCCTCCTCGGAATACATCATAGGAAACTAATAACAATGCACCTGCAATACTACGTACAATGTTTGGTCCAATACCTAAATAAAATCCCTTTATACCTTCCATTTTGAATATTTTTCTAAATGCATCCTTTGAATGTTTAAATGTTCTTTCATCGATTGGCCGTCCAGCTTGCATCATTAAACGTCTACGTACTGAATCAATTGGATAACATATTGTTCCAGCCGTGATGGATACAATTTGTGCAATTCCAAATCGTTCAGCAATGGAAATTTTTGTTAATTCTTGTTCTTCATCGCTGCTACTGGAACTGGAACTGGAACTACTGTTCTTCTTCTTATTATTATTATTATTATTATCATTAGCATTAGTTATTATTTGTTGTTGTTGTTGTTGTTGTTGTCGTCGTATTCGTCGCATATTGCGTCGTCGTTGATGTATCAGTTCGGTTTTACAAGCATCATATCCACCTAAATGTAATGCACGGTATATAATTATACCAGTTAAGGCAATGCCATATCCTTGATACATACCACGGATGCCATCAGTTTTCCATATTGAATGAAATACATCCCTCATCCCCCGAGGATATACTCTATTCGATGAACCAGTATCAAGTGCGAGTCTAGTTCGCATAAATTCAATTGGATATAGAAGCGTGGTGGTTGTACCACCAGCTAATCCACCTGATAAGAAAGCAGATATAATTTGTCCTCGTCTATTTACTTGTTCTCGTTGTTCTCGCCGTTCTTCTTCGTATGATGATAATGATGAACGATTTATATTAGTGGCAGTACTACTAGTAGTAGTTTTACTACTACTTGTCATTGCTATTATTGGTGAAATAATAATGATCGATTTTGATTTGTACCAATCCATTAACATAAAATTAAGCGCAGCACCTCCAGCATGACGAAGTACATTTGGTGTATTCCCTCGCCAAAATGCTGTTAATCCACCTTCTGTTGTATAAATATGACGACATACTGTCCATGAATTCAATTGTTGATTATTATTATTAATTATATTAATATTCCTCGTCGTGTTATTACTGGAGAATGTTTCTAATCTCGGTAAAGAGGAGGAAGAAGAGGCTGACGACGACGACGACGACGACGACGGCGACGACGATGAAGATAAGGAACCCTGTAGTTGCAGCATCAGTTTGATTCGTTCGATCGGAGCCGTTATGGTTCTTGCAAACGCACCTGCCATTGCTCCAGCAATAGCGTTTCTCAAAGCGTCACCCGGTGTAGTAGTGGTAGTATTATTATTATTAGTGGTAGCGGCGGCGACGGAGTTGTCTGTTTCATTTCTGCCCTCCTCCTTCCATTCGGGTCTTGATCGTTTCATTTTGAAAGTTTTATATTAATGTGCGCCGGTATTCTGCTGTTCTGTTACTGTCATTCTCAGCTAATGGATGTCTGCGTTGTGTCGGTGAGCGACAGTCTTTTTTAGAGATAGAGTCTAGCTAGTTACGATCTAGAGCTGCATGTCTGAGGATTACAGTTGTTGTACTTCGGTTGGTTACGGTAAGTTATGATGTGGTACAGCACAGTATGTTCGATTCTCATCGAAAATCGAAACAAGGACGCGATATCAATTTTCAATTTTAGCGCGCCAAAAATGAAAAATGAGCATAATTGATAATATCCCCCTCCATCGCACAGATTCAAGATAAGATTGATTCATTCGATTGATTGATTCATTCATAACCATCAATAGCAATCTCAAATGTGACCATCATACTCAAATACTCATTACAGTACATGCCAATCAATTCGAAATTACCACCAAGTCAAAAAGACAAAACAAAACAAAGCAAAACAAAAAAGCAGATACTGGACAGTAGTTGAAATAACAAACTACAGTAACATCATCACAACACCCAGTACCTATATAATAAAAGCGACAACTCTACCGTTATAATGTCAATCATCGTGTTATTTCGCAACCATAATATGATAAATACATTTGTAGCCGTCTTAGTATTGTTGTTGCTAGCAGAAAAATGGACGATGACAGCAGTAGAGTCAAGAATGCCGACATCGATATCGATACCGATCGATGAGTCGTCAATAATAAGACAATCCCGACGACATAATACTGGATGGCGATCACGATCATGGGGAGATTATTCTCGCCGGCGACAACGACAACAGCAACGTCAACGTCAACGTCAACAGACTTGTATTGAAGATACCGACATCGTGATGAAAAAAATATTGTTTCGTTATAACTTCCGAGGGGGTGATGCTACTACTGATAATAGTGAAGAGACAAAGTCGAGTCAAGGATTGACGACCGATAATACCCATAACACCAAATCAGTAGTAGTAGTAGTAGGGGGAAAAGATTTGGTGGTGAGTGGTGGTGGTAAAGCAACAACAGTGGTATCGGTAGGAATCATTGATCTTTCAGGAAGAAGACAAACGAATCAACATCTTTCCACCACTTCCTCCTCCTCTTCTTCTTCTTCTTCTATCGTTTTGTTAGTTGATGATCACAATGATAATAATACCATCGATGAGACTATATTACAAAAATTGATACTACCTGTCCTCCCTACTGAGAGGGAGGAGGAAGAAGAAGAAGAAAATACTGGTACTATCGTTAAAAGTCTTGCTCTATTGTGTGATGTTCTGGTAATACAGATTACTGGTAACGAAGACGAGAATGGTGATGTTAATTCTCCAAGCACTACTTATCCTTTACCATCGCATTTGATGAACCATATAATACAGGGCAATCGACAACGAAAGTTAGCTGGGATGGCAAAAGGAAAACTTTGGATTATGGATACAATAACAACATCCACCGGAAAAGAAGAAGTGCAGTTGCGACGTATTATCAGTAGTAACAACCAAGATGAAAATGACGAAGAAAAAGAAGAACAAATAGATGATAACCAATGTTACTCTGATAATACAACTTGGTCAACTTTATTTTCCTCCTCTTTTGGAGAGCAGCAGAATAAAATTTATGATATTCAACAAATAGAAGAATTGTTCACTACTTTGTCACGACAAGTAATAATTCGAACGAATACTAGTCAACAACAGCACTCTACGACGTTCAAATCAAAATCAGTTCCGACAGTTCTGGCGAAATATTTAAACATAATAAGAGATGATGATCGAAAAGTACAATCTTTAGTTCAACCTACTGAATTAGAAAACGACCACAATGACCAACAAAAACGACTCCGACAACTCCAGTATCGTCATCTTTCGCTGAAGGAGGAAGGAGAAGTGATATAATTGAAAATCCTAATCGAATCCCCCGAAGAAAACTACAACAGAACAACAACAATGCAATCGTCGAAGAGATTATGGGAACTGCTCGTCGGCGGCTAGAAGATTTGGAAACGAAAATGCAGGAAAAAATTCTTGTTGACGAATCATCATCATCATCATCATCACCATCGCCTTTCAACCCTATGCCTCTTTTGGAATTTGGAAGTTTATTCAAAAATATTTTAGATACAACGGAGACACAACTAAGAGAAGAAACAGCAGACAACATGTCTGATAGTTTTCGTCGAGGTATTATCAAAGGAATCGTCGTAGAGGTACAACGATTGTACATAGATCAGTTACAGGCACTTCGGAATTATTATGGACAACGATATGAAGCTATTCTTGATGAAGAATTTGACGACGAAAAAGACGACGGTGATGAAGCTGCCGTAGAACGTAGATGGGCGATTGCGGCCGAACATATGACCACTGCCTTTCAAGCTGCTGCCGAAAATGCCGCCATTCCAGTGAAGTATCGAAGCATCGTCGTGAACGATAGTAACAATGATAACGTCAAAAACAACCATCGTCGTGGTGTCTCGTCGTTCGATCACATTGATGCGCTACAGGGTTTGATTCGAGATATGATGGAAGCAACAGAACGACGAAAGAACGATCAGACTATATCATCTATGTTAATGGAGGAGGAAGAAGAAGAAGATGACGACGACGAAGGAAGTACATCCACCACCACTCGCAAACGCAAGCGTCGTGTACCAAAATGGTTGGAACGAATAGCTGCACGAGCTTTTGTATTCGGAGTAAATTACGTTCAGGGATGGTTGGCCTGGCAAGGCATCAGGAGAGCGGCTATAGAACGCGATCGGAATCAGCCAAAGTTTCCTTTATTTTAAACGACTATTATTTATTTATCATTGACTTATAATTTTGTGCAAGATTTTTCATTTCTTTTCTTCACCTGTCAGCAAGTTTCAAATCATATTGGAAGACAGCGAGTCTCAAAAATTCGATTACTAACATGTTGTACCCGTAATGTCAAATACTTTACACAAATCAAATCAATGTAGCGTGCTAACTTTGGTTGCTGTTCGATTAATATTTCAAATCTCTCTCGTTTATGCTATAAAGGACTGCCTCTTTCGACGTGCATTTCACAGTACTCATTCTTGGATCCCCATTCACCAGTCCAAGCTCTCCAATAATGCTTCCTTTTGGTACGACTTCCTTTGTACCAGCCTCGTTCTCGAGTTCAGCGATGAGCTGTCCTAGAATCAATAGCTTAACGCAGTCACTTTTGTCATTTTGCTTCCAAATAAGATCACCTTCCCGGAAAACTTCACGTTCGAATGACAAGAATAGAAGATTGATTTCTTCGTCGCTGATATTGACTGGACAAACAACCTTAAAAGAAGAAATAAATTCTTCTTTCTCTTCTATTGACGAAAGTGCGTCGCTTTGAAAATTGAAGGTAAATTGAGTAAGTAGGTCATCTTCTTCCAAAAGGGAAGGATTATGTCTAGCAATCAAAGCATCTTCTGCCTCCATCAGCGCCAAATCCAGAGAATCACGGACACAGCTTCCGGTATACCGGGATACTTTTTTCTCCTCTTCGTCTTTAATTTGTTTGGCAAGAAGTGATGTGTCCTCACTGGATGGGTTAGAATCGAAAATGTCGCGTTCCGTAGAAAGTTTTTCCCTCAGATCAAATTCGGTCGGAAAACCATCGATTGTACCCGTAACAAATATACATAGCTGAATTTTATATTCTTTCAATATTGTATCTTTTAGCTTCACAATGGCACGAGCTGCCGATGAATCAATACCTAAAACGAGCGTGCAATCCATAATCAAGACAATAGGTTCTCTCTTCTGCTCCTCATCAATATTTCCTATTCCGTCGCTTTTTGACAGGTCTGGCAATGGGCACAGCAATTCTTTCATTTGGTCTGTAAAAAATGCCATATTACCAAAAAATAAGTGACCCTGGAAAAAAATACTTGTTATTCTTCGTGTGTAAATTTTACTGACGACTGGTCGACTGGGTTACGTAGAACACATTTTGAAGTAACTATTACTTACCTGAAGCTGCACAACTAATATCCTCGAACGACCAAGTACTGAATCACTCAAAATAGTCGTTTCAGCTAATCGAACGCGATTCCAATGACTAGATCGAAGTGTTGTTGCAGGCATAACACCCCGAATAGGACTCAAATACGCTACATTTTGGACAGCGTACGTCGAGACAGCAGCAATACCTCCCGCCACCATTGCCGCCTCCATTCCAGAAACACTCATAACGATAACAATCAACCAAATACCAGCGTATTCAAGCAAATCAAATTTTCTCCAGGAGTCCACGACGCCTTCTAAAAATAGATCTATCCCGACATGTAGTAGTAAGGCTCCTGCCATACATCTTGGAATATGGCTTGCAATATCTGGTCCTACGAAAAATAAGATCCCTGTAACTAAAGCTACCGCTAAGCCAGAATATCGTCCGGTCCCACCTGATTTGTCATACAGAACAGATTGTGTATATGCCATGTAGTTTTGAAGGCCACCACCAGCGCCTGACAGCATGTTGGATAGTCCGTGTGCGATCAATTCTTGGTTCATATCAACATCCACTTTCGTCGAAAGAGAAAATGCCGGAATATTAATTGGAACATGAATCAAAGAAAATAGAACCAAAGCCAACATAGTCGGGAATGAATCTAAGATTGCTTTCCACGAAACTTTCGAAAAATCGATTACCTACAAAACATAATATGTTGTAGCAAATGGAATGATAAACAAACAACGATATCATTATGAAAAACAGCTTGTTAGCATGCTCGTATATACAATGGGAACAAACGAGCAGATAAATAGAGAAAGATAAGCTTCATGGCATACTGCTAGCACATACCTTCCACAAGTCCCACGGTGTTCCAAATTCGACACCTAGTGATACACCACCTTCATCATTCGCGTTGTCATCTAAGTTACTTAGTGATGGAAAGAAATAACCTGCATCTTTCGCAACAGAAATTGGAATATTCAAAATGAACATAGCAAAATAAAAGCATGGAGTGATCATGCAAAAGAATATCGGAGACAGTAGTGCGAATCTTGGATTTCCTTTAGAATCAGTTAGCAGGTATTCCAGAAATCGTAGAATGATTTCAAGTGTAACAACTATAATCCAATGATTCCAGCCTTCAATCATTGCTGATATCGAAACTGTGTTTGCAAGAGTATTTTCTAGTCCAGTTTTACAAAGAAGGATACCAATCCCACCAATCAATCCAATCAGTACATGCGTCGGGAAAAAATAAATAATTTTCCCCATTTTGAAGTATCCAAGTAGAAAAATACGATCCCAACAAGGAGCGACGAGATTCCGAACATTACCATAGTAGTTGAGAGAGCATCTAAGCCATATCCCTGATGTGATATTGCTATTGGGCTAATTCTTTAGTGAAACCAATATTCTCCACCATCTGCAATCCAATAGGATTTTTAAAACCAGAAAAGTATGCGAATACTATTTGTCCGACCAATGTACTGAACAAAAACATTCGAATACCTAATGCTTCCTTACCCGGAATGGGAAATTTACCTTCGTCGTGTTGTTCCTCTCTATGCCACCACCACCACCACCACCAATATCTGTATCCCCAGGATGAGAACTCCAATACATTGGGAAGTAACTCACACCGAAAGGAATTCCGACCATTAAATGAAAGATACCGATTAATGCAATAGCAGGAATTTGATGAAGGGCTTGGGTAATGACCGTCATTATTGTTGATGACTTATTATCGTTGTCATTGTCAGAATAATTACTTCTGTTCGTCGTCATCGTCGTCGTCGCTGTTGCTTTATTTGTGTCGTTACCGTTGTGGCTACGGCTGCTGTCGTTATCTCCTCCATTGTTGTCGCTATTGTTGCTGTCAATACCGTCATTCCCCACCATACCTGTACACAGTCGATGCATTGCAGACGATGGATCCATTCGTCCACCACCAATTGCACTGAAAGGTCGACGAGATAAAGATAAAATATCGTGACCTGTACTGAAACTATTATTATTACTATCTAAAACACCACCAGTCGGGTCGACGAGATTCCTCAACGAAATGTTGGCAACACCATCTACAACGACACCACCGAGGAGTCTCGATTTCCTATTAGGTGTGCCAAGACCCTGCTTTGGTGATGCTTCAGGGGGGCAGCAAACATTTCTATTCGAAATTGGCGAATCATAGCTTGAAACCATTTCTTTTCTGTAACGTAGAAAATTCGACAAAACGAGGGTAGATTGCTTTGAGAGAGATCTCGACCAGCAATCGATTGACTTGCAGTGAATGTTGGATTGTTGAATTGTTGTCGTTGTTGAATTGTTGTCGTTGTTATTTTATCTTGTTTGTAATTGTCAAAAATATTATATGATAAATTCATTCATTCATTTTATTTCTTCATTCATAAGAAACGTCAAAGCGTAAGAACGTGACCATCGCTTTTCACTCTTGAATGGTGATAAAATAGTCGCGGCAACGAATTACGTACGGTACAGCCCACCTTAAACATCCATTTATGGGCTTATATGGCGGCTTCTTAACTAAAAACAAAATATCAGATATGAATGAATCAAGCAATAAACACCATTCACAGTGCACCATCACTTGGTACGATCCTAGGCGAGAAACTACTATAAATATCAAATCCAGGTATCGCTACGTGTACTAATAATACTAAGGATGGATCTAACAATTCTTCTACAGGAACAAGCACAGGAACAAGCACAAGTACGAGGACCGCTATAACATAATATTCAGAAGTTGCTGTTGGTAAAGATATGATCCATTCCATGAGGGATATAAAGTAGCCGATATATATGTTAGTTAAATTCATACTGTAATAGCATATTACTTTAGAACTTTTATTTCATTATTTATTTTCTTAATTTCTATTCATGATTTGAAATTTTCCTAATGTTATATATTGTATATTATTCATAGAATATTCAAATAATACAGCTGAATACCACCACCACTATTATGATCACGACCACAGTCTTCTATATCTGGACCTGACGTAGTAACAAAGTTGGTCTTGAGAAAAAGATCAAAAATTCTTGCTTTTCTTCGCTTTCTTTTATGTTATTACATATCTGAAGGGAAGAGAATAAATTGGACTGACTACAGTGCAATACAGTAATTTTCATCATGGGCGCTAATAAAGTGATGATGATGATGATGATGATGATGATGATGAAATTCGAATCTACTACTTTGAAATACCGTAAGCATCAATCCCCCTCTCCAGAAAAAAGACGATCCTTTTGGCTTGAGAAATAATTTCATTTCTTTCTCTTTCCTTCTCACTATCTTCTTTGTCACTCGAGTCGAGTCAAAAAGAAACAAATATCGTCGTGATAACTTTAAATTCTCGTCCTCGTCCGTCTATTATTGTTATTATTGGATGTTGTTATTATTTGTAACATGACATGTTCGCGATGGATGAATCACGAATCACGTTTAATTCGATCTAATGCTGCTTGATCTGCTTGATTAAATTTATTTTGAACTTGTTGGACACAATCGCGTCCTGTAACTAATAATCGTGCTAGAATTAATGGATCAGTTTCATCTTTTGCGACCATAAATTCCTTCCTTGCTTCTTCTTTTAATCGTATATTCCATGGTATACCCTTTTCATCACACCAATGAAAATGTTTAGCTGTACGTAAAATTTCACGATATAAACTTAATGCCTCCGATCGGTGGGAAGAATACCGATTAGCTGCCTTAATAGCAGCATTTGGTATCCATAGATGTGGTGTTGGTGGCATGATTTGATTTGTAGAGGCGGGTTTGCCGTGCAATTTGAAATTGTAATTGTATTACTTTTTTATTTCTTCCGGAATCAGTTTCTCTATGACCTATCTTTGGAACGCTTGACGTGAGACATGTGTTGCTTTATTACAGTGATGTTTGTTGTTATTCTGTGCTCGATCTGACTTTATAGTCCTCCTATTAGTAGTGGTAGCAGTAGTGGTAGCAGTAGTAGTAGTATGTTGATTTGGAAATGAGAAGATCGACTTATTCAGACTGCGACATTGTGTTTGTGAGCTTCGTATTGTGACTGGCTGACTCACTCACCACAGCTAGTGGTAGTACTTTAGGCTAGTTGCAGGATTCATTCTACTAGCTCTGCCGGAATTATTTTGATCATCAACAACATCAATAAATAAAAAATCCCATCTTTCCCGCGCTACTGGAAAATCGTTAAGTAGCGTAATTCATGAATTCATAATAAGAAACGAAACATCGTACTAAGTATAACATACCGTTCCTACGTACTCGAATACTTGTACTGATGTACAACTTCAAACTGCCGTGTAATAAACAGTCATCTGTGACTGATGACGTCACTTGAGTTGACGCTAGCGAGCACCTCACCTCGCTGATGGTTACCGTTAAGCCGTTAGGGAACCATCCGTTAAGAGTAGGCAAGGTTCAGCGAGCTTGGATAAGCGAGTCTTAACATACCGGTGTACTCTATAGAATAACATGTAGTAACATGAATGCTCACAATATAATATAAGCAACTTAACTAAAATACTATCTAGTTTAGGTCACAGTAATTACTACCTTTTACAGGCTAGAAGGTTAACAACAACAACAACGATGAGCGCTAATCAATCAGTAATCAAATACGTAGAAGGTTTCAAGAAGGAAGACTTGATTCGATACAAGCTTAAAGCAATCAATCCCCAAGGACGGAGTGATGGATTTGAAAAGTGTGCTTCCTTTGATAAAGGAGGCATTGAAGTGTTATTGTATGTGATTGAAGACTTTGCAATGGCAGTCAGTTCTTTGAACATCATTACAACAGCAGAACACATTGAATTCTTCAAGAAGATCTTAGGACATGGTCCATCGGAAAAGTTTAAGAGATTAAGATTGAAGAACCCCGATAAATACACGGATTCTGTCAGTCAACAACGGAATGAGGCAGGAGAAGTAGTGGAAGTGGTGAATGAAGTTTCAGGGTTTAATACCCTCACAAACGACTTCATCAGGATGTACTGTACCAGTACAGATTCAAAAGGAGATTTAATTGAATACCTCAAGTCGGAGGAATGCAAAAAGCCTATGAAGGCATCAGTAGCAACCCATCAAGATTGTATGGAGGAATTAATGAGATTCACTAGAATGTTAGAAGGATCACGAGCAGATCTTACGGAAGATGAACAGAAGTTGATTTTGTTTCGCTCCTTTCCAGAAGCATGGCAAATCAATTGGAATAGAACTCAAGTAACAGCACAAGAAGCTACAGTAGAGAAGTTGATGCAGTACATGGCTTCAGAAAAAGAATATGCAGATAAGGAATGGAAGAAAAATCATAAAAAGAAAGAAAACAAAGAAAAGAACGGCTACCAAGGACGTGGTAGTGGTGGTGGTCGTGGACGCGGCTACCAAGGAAGAGGTGGTCGTGGAGGACGTGGCGGAGGCCGCGGTCGAGGACAACAAGGTCGTGGAGACAATGAAAGGTGCCGACAGCACGATGGAGAACATCTATGGAAACTATGTCCATCCAACTTCAACAGCCCAGCTGGAAAAGCAGCAGGAGCCGGAAGAGGCAGAGGTGGAAGAGGCGATGGTAGAGGTCGTGGTCGTGGTGGCTACGAATCATATCATACGAATGGTTACTCGGCACCACCTCCTCCATACTACGGAAGTCCAGTAAGTGCAGCAAGTCTGCCACCTCCACCAGTGTCACATGTATCGGTTGGTCCATCAGAATCACACTATTATGCACAACAGGGTGGTAGTCAGCCGCCATCAGTAGCCCCAGCGCCTGAATTCTATATGTGCTCCGATGGGCATTTCTATCCGAGACGCTGAAATACAACAGCAGCGCCCACAGCATCACGTGATGTAAACAACAGCTGCAGTAAGCAGGCACAAGGAGTGCATAATGTTGATGTGAAGGCAGGCACAGTAATGAATTTACTGTCGACCAATACAATAAATACAGGCTCCTCATTGTTTGAGACCAGAGTCGATCCGTTGAATACGAATCAAACCGAATCTAATCTATGTATAGATGAGTGGATGAATCACAATGAAGTATACGCAGCAGTAGAAGCTGGTTTGAAGAATGAAAAAGATTTAGCACCAATCACAGTGCTACGATGTGAAACAATACAGGGACAGTATTGTGATAGACCACTCGTTGTCCTAATGGACGGCGGAAGCAGTGGAACTCTCTTGAACAGAAGAGTACTACCGGCAGGAGCGTGCCCAAGTAGATCTGAACAAAGACAGATAACAACGACAGCGTCAGGTTCCTTTGATACGTCATTATCAGTGAATTTAAAGAACGTAAAGCTACCAGAATTCAGCAATGGTAGAAAATTAGATCATATATCAAGTAGGATATTCGATTCACCAACATGTCAGTATGACATCATCTTAGGAAGAGATTTCCTTAGATTAGCAGGCATCTCTATGTCTTGGGAAACAAATTCAATAAATTGGATTGATCGGACGGTACCGATGAAAACTCCACATCACTATGATAATAGGATGTATCGAAATATGGAATATGGTGAAGATAAATTAGATGAACTCTATGAAAGTAAAACAATATTAGAAAGAAAGTATAAGAAGGTAACTCCGAAGGAGTGCGCCGACGAACAAGATCACATGTCATGTGAAGAAAGAATAAAATTTGAAGCAATGCTTGATAAACACAAACAGCTGTTTGATGGAAAATTGGGTTACTACCCTCATGAGAAGCTTCATCTTCAAATCAAACAAAATTCAAAACCAGTTCATAAGAAACCATATCCAGTACCATCTACAAGACAAGAGGTCTTCAAACGCGAATTAGAAAATCTAGAGAAAGATGGTGTACTACGTCGATGTGGTATGACAGATTGGGCATCACCAACGTTCATTATTCCAAAGAGTAACAACACAGTCCGATGGGTCAGTGACTTTCGTGAGCTCAACAAGCAACTAGAACGTCCACAGTATCCGGTACCAAAGATACAAGACATCATGTTAAAACAGAGAGGTTACACACACTTTACAAAGATTGATCTTTCTATGATGTTCTACTGTTTTGAAATGGATGAAGAGAGCAAGGAGCTCTGTACTATTACGACTCCATTTGGAAAGTATCAATACAATCGAGTACCAATGGGTATCAAAGTATCTCCAGACTTTGCACAATCTATGATAAAGAAAATCTTACACGGTCTAGATATAGACGCGTATATGGATGATCTGGGAATTTGGACTAAAGGTTCTTTTGATGATCACTTTGAAATAGTGGATACAGTTTTGAAAAGACTAACATCAAATGGAATGAAATGTAATCCATTAAAATGTAAATGGGGAGTCAAGGAAGCCCACTTCCTTGGTCATTACATGACACCCGATGGTATAACTCCTATGAGAAACAAAATAGATGCAGTTCTAAAATTAGGACGTCCAACAGATAAAACACAAGTTAGATCTTTTATTGGGGCAGTTACTTTCTACAAAAGTATGTGGCCACGTCGGTCACATATACTAGCACCCTTACATGAACTAACTGGTGATGTACCCTTTGTTTGGGGTCCAAGACAAATCAAAGCATTTGATACAATGAAGGCAATGATTGCTGCAGACGCAATGACAACTTATCCGGATTTGAATTTACCATTTGATATCTACACGGATGCAAGTGACTATCAGCTAGGAGCTGCGATTCTACAGAATGGAAAGCCAATTGCATACTGGAGTAAGAAACTAACTGAATCACAAAAGAACTACAACACAACAGAGAAGGAACTTCTTGCAATTGTTATGTGTGTAAAAGAATATCATGATATACTTTACGGTGGTCGGTTGAATGTATTCACAGACCATAAAAACTTAACTTTCCACACCTTATCACCCCCAAGGGTAATGCGATGGAAGCTATTCCTAGAAGATTATGACATCAACTTGACTTACGTACCAGGTAAAGTCAACGTCCTTGCAGATGCTTTTTCAAGGCTGCCTCGAATGGATGCACCCTCGCCGGGGAAGAATGAGTTAAAAGGAAAACTTATTGATTGGAATAAGATAGTTGTGCCAATCGATGAACAAGATGTATTCTTTTCATACGATAAGGATGATAAAGATCCACAACTACTACCAACTATATGTAGGAATGAGGATATTGAAATGATAGAACTATTCATGAACCTTCCAACACTACAGGAGATGAATTGCCCAACAACAGTGAATAATATACAACAACATCAAGCTGGAGACGCAGCGTTGGTTCAAACATCATTAGCTCAACCTCATATCTATCCAATAAAGGTAATCAATGGACGACCATTGATATGCTATCGAGCGAATCCTATGGCATTACAAAATGAATGGAAAATATATATACCACAATCGATGATACAGAATGTGATAAGATGGTATCATATGATACTAGGCCATTGTGGCTTCACCAAAGTTTATGATACGATAAGAGCCAGATTCATGCAGAACGATTATCTGTACTCTGCAGAGAGTACGTATGTCCAGAAAACTGTCACATGTACAAGCAACAGGGCAGAGGATATGGCAAGTTACCTCCACGACATGCAAATATAGCACCTTGGAACGAGGTATGCATAGACCTAATAGGTCCATGGGAAATAGTAGTCAATGGAAATATATGTGTGTTCAAAGCATTAACATGCATCGATCCGGTAACAAACCTGATTGAGTTAATCAGGATACAAAACAAAACAATGGGTCATGTAGCAGAACAGTTCGAAAACTCATGGCTGTCCCGATATCCACGACCAAACAGATGCGTCCATGACAATGGTAAAGAGTTTGTAGGATGGGAATTTGTAAGTTTACTAGCAAGAGTTGGAATCACAGACGTATGCACTGCAGTACGTAATCCACAAGCAAACGCGATCTGCGAAAGAATGCATCAAACTATTGGAGATATACTACGTGTAGTATTACATACTAATCCACCACAGAATGAGAATGATGCGAACCAAGTGATGGATAATGCATTAGCAACATGTATGCATGCAATGAGATGCTCAGTTAGCATACCGATTGGAACAACACCAGGTGCCATGGTGTATGGTAGAGATATGATCATGGATGTACCATTGATAGCTAATCTAGAAGCAATTCGAGCAGGTCGTCAACAGATGATTGATGAGAATTTGATCAAACAAAACAAGAGAAGAATAGAACATCGTTTCAGAGTAGGAGATAGAGTGATGCAAATTGTATGGAATAAGTCAAAGCTGTCAGAGAGATCCTCAGGCCCATTTCGAATTGTAGCAACTCATACCAATGGAACGATAACGATACAACGGACACCAACAGTAACAGATACCCAGTCGACAAGGTGGTTTGCACCGTACAAGGGATTGGATTGAAGATAGCTTTTGTAGAAGCTACATCTTAGTGGGAGAGTGTAATAAACAGTCATCTGTGACTGATGACGTCACTTGAGTTGACGCTAGCGAGCACCTCACCTCGCTGATGGTTACCGTTAAGCCGTTAGGGAACCATCCGTTAAGAGTAGGCAAGGTTCAGCGAGCTTGGATAAGCGAGTCTTAACATACCGGTGTACTCTATAGAATAACATGTAGTAACATGAATGCTCACAATATAATATAAGCAACTTAACTAAAATACTATCTAGTTTAGGTCATGCCGGTTGTCAATCCAACTGATACAAAAAATGACAATGAGATCATAACATAAAACATTCTATATCACATCCACCATCTTTTCACTTCGAAGTTACCCGCCAACACCTTCGACCTTCGGAAATACACGCGAGGTTTAGCGGGGTACTAAAAAATAGCAAACAGTTTTTCTGAACGTTGAATACATATTTAATCGACGATGGCCGATCAGATACACCACCAATCAACGCTGTCATTTCAGGATTGCATCATGAACCTTCTCATGGAAACAGAAGAACTACATCGTAAGATACATTCGGTTTCATCAGTTGTTACTAATAACGACTGTTTTCAAATTCTGCATGATCTTGATGAATTACTGGCTCGACTTTATTCCCCGCAATTGACTATTGACGTAAATACTTCTACAAGTACAAGTAGCAATGACGGCACAAACACAAACGAAAACGAAAACGAAATCGAGATCGAGTTAAGAAAGCATTGTCTACAAAAAACAACTAATGTGGCGATGTTAGCATTGAAACTCATTACTACTAAAAGTAAAAACAGTCAAGGAAAGCAAGAACCCGATCCAGAGGATGATGATTATCGGGCAGACGAAGAGAGGGATTGTCAATCTACGGTAGCTCGGATAGTAGAACTTGTTTTAATTTTGTGTTGTGATGGTGATGAGGAAAGCAAGCAAGAAACGACAAGAAAAAATATCGATGAAATTGTAGATATGTACTCATCCTATCAACGACAAGTCCTTCGACTGCGGTCAAAGCCATCTATTGCAAGACTTGTAGAATATCGAAAACGACAAAAGCATATGATGGGAACAATGCTTGGAAACGGTAACGAAGAGGATGATGACGACGATGATGATAATGACAATAGGAATTCATCTTCCTCCAATCAACATATTAAAGTCATAACAACGATATTAGGTCAAGCAACTTCCCTTATTTATCCACTAATGATGTGGAGGTCTAATTTGCCACCGCAATCAGCCTTGTACAAATTATGCACTCAGTCCATTCAGACACTAGACGATCAGGCTCAATCGTTAGCTAACACCGTTGCTACGTGGCTCATGGAAGATTCTCAAATAAATGAATACTGGATGGTTCAAATGAGCGGTGGCGAAGATCGTAATTATAATAATCAGGAGGAAAGTCATTCATCTTCGTTAGATCGCATAACTGATATTGATTTGGGTGCTTTGGATAGCGTTGTTGACCGATTAGCTTTTTGTTGTCAAATCTTTGATAGGTATATACAATTGGTGGTAAAAGAAAATGAAAATCACAACCACAATAATGATAGTGTTCCTACTACGACGACGACAATACTACAACAACTACATCCCGAGTGGACTTGGAAGTATGCAAGTCTAGAACGTTACCTGATAACGCAGCAACTACGGTCAGCCTTGCACCCGAACAATAATTTTCCTGTAGAAATAGTTGTTGGGGCAAAAATACAGGTCCCATCGTTTGTAGAAGATGGCACATATTTGAGTACGCGGGCATTAAAACGAGCTGCATCGACACGATCAGATCAAGCAATCGGTACGGTCGCACATTCCATTGCGAGCGATGTTTGGACGACTGATAGTGGTGGTACTGGTATATATGAGGCCTTAGTCGAACAAAGAGGGTGCTATAACCCTCACAACGAAGTTTCGTCTTTGGGAGGAACGAATAACGACAATAATACGAACAATGGTGTAGCAGATAGTCCCAGCAGCAATAGTAATTCATTTGCACAGGCTCTCCTCGGTGCATTAGATGACGATACATCTTCGTCGGCGGCGGTGTCTACAACAAATATAACCAGACCACCGAATTCTGGTTCGGGGGGATTGTTGGGAACTTTTTCATCTTCACTGGCATCTTCGGTTGGTGGAGGGGACAAGTTTCTACAGATACGTCTCAATACGCACATATGTGCTCTGAATGGAATTCATTCGGCATCAACTGCGTGTTCTTCGTTGGTAGAATTTCTAGATTCTCTCTTGATGCCTGATGATGATGATGATGATGATAACGATAACGATAACGATAATGAGGAAGTAAGAGAGTCGCAGCAACAACAACAACAACAACAACAAACTCAAAAGGGCGTTCAAAACGGTAGCAATTCAATGGTTCACTTGGCACGAGAAGAACTTTTCCGTTACTCTAGGAATTATCAGGATCTACTACGAACGCAAATTGGTCGGATTGTGACAGAATTCTGCGGCAGCTTAGACGATGCACCCGTTTATAAAGGTAATTTAATAATTCCTGTCATACGGTACTACCTAGAACGTGAATCATATAACTTGCCTGATTCACAGCACCTTACGAAAGCAGAAGAGGATGCTCGTCTACACAAAATTTTGATCCAGCCAATAAATGATTGTCAATTATTTCATCAATTTGATAAATGTGATTCGGGCGTACTACAAGCATTGTGTCAAGAAATGGCTCATGTCTTGGCCGAGTTATTTTTGGACGTTATTTTGTCGTCTACTAATCCCAAAATATTTACAGATTGGGGGAGTCTTCTCTTTTCGAAGGAGGTTCGATTGGTCCAAAATTGTTTACAGGCTTTGATGCAACGAGCCGTATCAACTGCTGCTACTTCGCACCAAGATCAAGCTGGTGCTGTTCCTATATTGATGTCACAATGGGAACGGTTGACACAAGCTGTTGCCGTCCTTCAATTAGAAAAGCCGTCCGATTGGTCATCGTACTATCAGTCTACGTCTGTCCTTTCATCGCAAGAATTGAAAGGAATTCTTTCATTGCGAGTGGATTTTTCAAGCGAAGCGATTGAAAGAGTGGTAGATCTTACAGAAGCAAATAGTCATAACGAATAGGCGTAATAGTATTGTAGTTTGTTTTGAATATAAAAGCTGTTTTCGCAAATTTTAGCGTACTCAGATAAACTAAATATAAAGAATAGAAGCGTGTTCACTACCGCCTTTCACGAGGGGGCGGGGGGCTTTTTTTGGCTTCAAAATCTTGCGAGTGTTTCTATACAGTATGTAATTAGAATCATTTCTTGTCAGAACAGAATATCAGACAACGAAAATTAGTGTTATTGCATCACCGCACTAACTACATGTAGAAAAGTCAAATGATCATCTATGTGCTATAGTAAGCAGTTGCTATCCTGAAGACCAGCTATGGTCGGTCGAAATTTTTTCCTTCTAGCTTCACCTTCCTCTTTTCTTTTTTTTCGCCTAGCCTTTTCTTCCTCGATTTTCTTTTTTTCTTTGGTATTTTCTTCTTCCGCTCTTCGCTTTTCTAGCGCTGGATCTTGCTTGACGACTTCTTTCTTATTAGCATCATGCTGGTTTCGTTTCCCATTATTATAGCTTCTTTTCTGTTCTATCATTCTAGAAGCTGCACTTCCATTCGTATTATTTTTGTGGAGGTTATTCCGCTCGTATCTTCTCGATGATCCCATTTCCTTTTTTGTTATTGGAAGGCTGTGTACAACCGCTTCGCCCGAGACTTCTTCAAACATCTCCAGCGCTTTTCTAGCTTCAATTACTGGATCTACTTCTTCTAGTACGGCTCCTTCTTCTTCTCGTTGATCATCGCTACTATTGCTTCTCTCCCTACTACCTCTCGACTTCTTGGGAATACGCCCTGAAAATTCCCCGCGATTTTCTCTTTTTCGCCTATTATCTCGATAATTATTGCCGTGATTGTTCATTGTTATATATTATTATTTTTATCCTTTTTTTTTTAAAGAAGTTTAAAGGCAAATCTTCTCACAATAAGTTGCTGACCGTTTCTAAATTAAGGAATCTCCAGATTATTTTTATTGCATTTGCGTTGGCTGAATATGATCTATTTAAATACCTCCTTTCTTGCTTTCCAACTAACGTTTCGTTATTACCTTGCTACCTCAAGCCAAAAAATGCCAAGTTGATTAGTTGATACCGGTATGATCGACGATCGACAATCAATCAAGATTCGATTCATTCAAGATTGAAGATTTGAAATACAATTTTTCCGAAACGCGCATGCAGCGCGCACAACCTATCACCTTGTTTTGTACTGTAGTGTCTATCGAGTAAGTCCTAGCAATGATATATACTGTACTGTAGCTATCGCTATATACTGTATATATATTAGTTTACCCTACTGTACTTACACAAAGTAGTCGCATGCTATACATACAGGGTACATATAGGATACATCATTCTAATACTGTGATATCTATTGAACACAGTTTGGATTTAGTGATTGGCAAAATGGATTAAGTTATACAGTGTAACCATCTATTGAAATGGACTTGTGGTATACATAAGGATTGCAGTTGATTTCAATAGAATGGGCTAATATTTTAACTTGTTGAATGAGTTATTTTCGTGTGCTATGAGTTCGGGAATTCTAGAACAAGTGTGTACTAATACAAACTGTATATTCGTCACCGTATTGTACGAACTACGTAGCTATATTAGGAACTTTTATTGACAGCAAGAGAGATGACAACGAAATAAATCAAAGCGTGGGCAATGAAAGAGGATCGAAATCTTCAAGAACCGAAGAAACTCTCCCACGAGCTTGATCGTACGCTATCCCAATTTCTTTTCTTGCCTCAAGCTTCGTTGCTTCTGCCCAAATAATATCATCATTCTTAAAAAAGCGTCGTCCTTTCAACTTTTTCTTGATGATCTTATATATTTCTGGTCTGTATTCTTCTTCACCTAGGTCGGTAGCAACTTCTTCAACAACAGTACGAAAAGCTATCGTCCCGGGATGACCCTCATATCCAAAACAAACGTCTTTCGACACAGGCTGGGTGTCTTCTGTTAAATCTCTTTTAGTCGCAGTTGGTGATAGATTGTTGCTAATATGTGTGTTAGGTTCTAGTGATCTTCTTCTAGAGTGAGGTTTAGCCTCGCCTTCGTTTCCAGAAGATGTTCCCAATGTAGTATTTTCGCGTCTTCTTTGTTCGGCAAAATGTTTCATCCGTTCCTTACCCCATTTCCTTTCAGTTTTCTTGATAAGTTTATCAGCTATTTGAAACACTTTTGCTCCGTTCCACAAATCCTTCCAATCTTTCCGACCAAGGCAGAAGATTGTTGCTAGACATATTGGGCAAATATATAATAATGCAGGTTGGCCTTGTTCCATTATAATTACAGCCAAAAATGCAAAAAATAGACCACTGGAATATGCAACCATCATACTGAAAAAGTATCCCTCATACCATTTGATTGGAACATCTATTATTCCTTCATTTTCTGGAGAGTGAATGCCAATCAATCGAGCAGCCGCATCGTGGCGTGCACAAAACGCGATGAGGAAACCCGGCACTGTGTCAAAGAAAAATAATAATAGTGTCAGGTCAGATAGACTTCGAGGATTGGCAACAAAAGTGAATATTCGCGATATTATTGGTTCCATGAAACACAGCAACGACGTTGACTTACATACAATATCGCCTAATCCCAAAATAGTCGATCCATCGGCATAATCATTGATCTGTGGGAAAATAAATATCATAGGAAGAAATCCTATTCCTTGACAATCTTCTGGATATTTGTAGCAATGATCTTCTTCGGAAGGATCCGGCGCCGATCCAGTTGCAACATCAAGCATCACGATTTCCCACCGGTCAAAAATGGGGTTATAAACACAAAAAATATATCGTAAAAGAAGATGGCGACTAGTAATATCGTCGCAATTTTGATCGAGTTGAGTTTCAGTACGGACACACCTAAAATGCAAACACATGCCCCAAATATGTCTAGGGTCAACCAAAAGAAGGCATTTGTTTGAGGACGGTAATGTTTGATGCCGTACCATAACCAAACGGCGGCCCATATATAGGCAATGAGTAAACTCGTAACGCTATATCCATTCATTCCGCAAAACAATGGCTTGATCAAATCTTCTTCCCACGACTTTCCTAATTTTTTAGCCAATATGCCGACGAGGGGACTAATGATCAAGTCAGAGACCGCACGAGCACAACCAAGTCCATAAATCACAAATATGATCTTGTACATGCCCTTGAAAAAATATAATAAGATAAGTGTGAGGCTAGCAGTCACAACGAACATAAGGACGTGCCAATGATTCATTTCAAATGCGACTGTTCCAGATTCTCTTGCAGGTATTACTGCCTCTTCTTCAATATTGTTTGTCCCATTGGGAATGGGATTGGAATTAGTTGTAGTAGCAGTAGTAGCAGCAATCTGAGTGGCGCCAAAATTGTCTGAGCTATCGTTGCGCTTGGACATCGCATTCTTCTTCTTCTTCTTCTTGCGCTCTGGTGGAGGTAAGGAATGCAATGACCAAACTTCTTGTTTCTGTTTCTTCTTCTTATTTGGATTCTTATTTTTCTTTACCATTTCGTCATCTTTTTCTTTTTCAAGTCTGCTTGTTGATGTTGCATCTTCACCGATATTCTCAACCACGATTTCGTCGGGGAAGATGTCTTCGCCGTTCTCCAAGTCCGTACTTGATTCCCTGCGACGTTGATTGTGACTATTGGTTTGTTTCCCCTCCTCACTTTCCTTATAAGCAGTAAATTGTGTATCAAAAGTTCTGTAATTTCCCGCTGCGTACCACGCCCCTATGGCCATTACTAACGTTCCAAATAACCAAAGCAAAATATATGAGCCATTGAACATCGAATTGCTACTACGAGATTCGACCGATATCTCATTTCCAGACGATAATAGACCAGATTGGAAAATCATTTCGGATTGTCGTATGGTCAACCAAACAGCGATGATATCGTCAGTGTCTAATTCTTCTGCGTCGTCGGCCGATGGCATAGTAACAGGTGTATCCCATGCACAGCAAACAGAATATTCATCCGAGTTATTCACTCGAGATGCTACCAAGCACAGTTGTGATTCACATTGTTGTAAAGTAGTATCGGTGAGATTACAAACAGTAGTCGTGCCCGTGATGTCGATATCATTTCCTACCGTAAGTCCATCATTATTTGCTGTTATTGCCATCGTCGGTGTTATCGTTGTCATTCCCATAATAGGATCGAGTTGAGTCTCGTTATAGGGTGATGGAAGTGGATCTAACGCAAGCTTAGTGTATCCATTATCTAAAAATACAACAACAAAAGTAAGAAAGAAGAAAAAAAATTTAAATCAAAATGAAAATTCAGAAATGAAGTTCAAACACAAAACAGATAGTAGTATTTCGAACTTACTACATTCATAATCAAGTTTATCAATCGGGAATATTTCTCTTTCTGAGGTACTATCCCATCGATATCGTGCGGCTAATCGGTCGTAAATAAGGATGGCCTTAGCACCGTAAAATGCTGATGCAGCGTACGCTTTCCGTTCGAAGGAGCATTCTCCGCTTGGGACTAACATGACAGTATCTTCTTCTGGTCTTGGATATGGAGGTAATGTACTAGTAGAATGGTTCTTGTAATTTCCGTATTCATCTACAACCACATCTACATCTATGCCGCGTGGGTAGTAGTGTTCACAAAGATAGATGTCGTAATCTGGAGAAAGAATGAGCGTCCCACTCAACAAAACATCACGGCTACCAAACTTAGCTCGCTTAGCAAGAATTTCCATGGGACCCTCATCGTCCTCGTTACTTGTTGTTAGGGATTCCGATTGTGATATCAGTGTCGGTGCTATGCGAACAACCACATCTGGGAGTGCTGCTGTTACCGCCACCACCACAAGAGCGATGAGTAATAAAGACAGACTCTGACTCATTTCGTCGTCCTTCGCAAGCAGATTAAAGAATCTAATACTAGCTTTATTTGATGTAACTAATACTGTACAGTACAGTTATTATACACATGTCGTGTATCTATTTATGTTTTTTTATTATTGTTCTTCCAAAGGAGTAGAAAGTAGTAAGTAGACACAGTATAGTTATCAGTAACTACTGTAGGTGACAGAGTCGACTCATAAAAATAATTATCAATCGCAATCGTGGCATAAAGCTGCGAAGTATCAGTCATGCATATGGGTCATCGGGGCAATTGTACTTGTATTGAAAAAAACATGGAGGCTGGGGTAAATTATCGAAAGTTCCAAGACCCAAGACCGCAGATTTGACGGTGTACAGTATTTATCTTTAGCAGTACAGTAGTAATTCAAGCTTTATAACTATTATCTAGCAAATTTTCAAAGAAAGGCTTACTATAATGAATATTGTCACAGTTATTCATGTATTAAAACGATTGCTAGTAGATTAGAAACTTAAAGTCGATTGTTGTTTAGAACATAGTAATGTTTGTTGACATTATTTTACTGCTTTAAAACTGTATACAATGGAAATATTTAATTGCCCCTGTCTTGATACAGTACCTTACTGAAATGAATCCTACCATAATTTTTCATGCATTAAAATGACTGCCAGTAGATTAGAAACTCATAATCGATTGTTCTTTAGAACATAATGTTTGTTGACATTATTATTTCATTTCTTTAAACTCTATATAATAGAAATAATTTATTACCCCCCTGTCTTCATCACCGTTAAAACATGCATGCTATACTTTCTGTTGGATCTTCGTCCTCGTATGGTAGTTATCTTGCCAAGCAATCATTGAATCTATATCTTTGCGTCCGCGTTGTATTCGCAGAAAATGGAGCAGTAGTTGACTGTATACATCTTGCTTTCCTGGATAACAATTGTGCAAACAATCTCCTTGGTGGGCACGATGTTCGTCGGGTCGAAGTATGTTCAAATAGTAAGCATCGATTATTTCAAGGAAGAAAGGGGGTGAAGTTCCCTCACCTTGTTGTAAAAATGATGGATTCTTTGTCAACATGTCAACTACCATCTCATTTTGGTGTTGATAGTTGTACCAGTTATACTTAATTGTTCGATTATTATAGTTAGAGCGATCATTAATCATAGTCTCCATAGCATATAGGTCGTTAACTGGTCCATTATAGTCATGCTTCTCGCAGTTTGGATGACCGGGGACAGTAGTTCGCCATAGCAAATGACATGTAATGTTGAATATCTCGCATTGTAACTTCCAATTTTTCAATTCCTCTACGACTTTCATCATTCCTGTCATAAGCATTGTATCATTCTGATAGTGTGCACCACGATTCATCACTATTACTTGTGGGAAGCTCCCTCCTTCAAAAATAGCCTGGCTGACATTGGACAATAGATCGTCGCGGCGATAAACAATTCGCGTTTGTTTTTGGCAAACGTAGTTAACAATGTTCCCCTGTTCCTCTTTTGATTGGTGTTGAGAGAATTGCGATATATGTTTTCCCATCAAATGACCAAGAGAGCGATAATGTTCAAAACTAAGTGAATCTCCTATAATCTACGCACATCATTATAGAAGAAGAAGAAGAAGAAACCAAAAAATGAATGAACAATTGTAGTCAGTAATCAGTAAATATTGTACAACAAGAACAGAGAAAAGTTCTCGGCCTATGGGTGAAAGAAACGTACCAGTATAGTAGTACGTTTCATTAAACTACAAAATTCATCACGATTCCAGTTGGAAAAAGCACAATCTTCTGCTGCTGTCGGTTGCCATTCGTACGTATGCTTCCATTGGCCTGTTGTCTTGTACTCATTTTCTGGATAACACATAAGATGGACTGTGCGGGGGTTGTAGGGTGAACTATCAAGAATTTGAGGTGTCCAAGATCCTACTCTTATTTCATTTCGGGTGCACCACGGAAGGGAAGATGAATTCGACTGACTTCGATCGGTTTCGATGATTCGAACTATGCTACTCGCATTACTATAGATTATGTTATCGTGTCCATCGTCCTCTTGTTGTGCGTGTTGTAGTAATATAGTTGCAGAACGGGATTCCGATTCATTGGTTGCTGCAGTTATTCTACTGACTGTGACACTACCGATGATGATATTCCTTGTCGAAAATAATAGTATCAAGACGCATAATCCAGAAATAAAGGCGTATCTCTTCGATCCCATGGTCAGTCCTAGCTTGTGGTCGACAGCGTGAAAACATATGACAAAATGCTCTGAAAAACGAAAAACCAATTTTGAATGATTCGATTGATTTTTGATTCGATTGATTTTGATTGATTCATTCTGTTATTGTTCATTCGTGATTGAAAAAAAAATCACCTCGCGCGGCAAATTCCGTTGTACGATTGCTGTATCGGCTAAAAAATATTATATTCGCACTTTCGAGAGAGAGAGAGAGAGAGAGAGGTGAGGAGCGAACCGGTAGTCAAACGGTCACTTTATGTGTTGTACTTTATTGTGATGTGTTAAACCGTCACTTTTTATGCGTCAAAACCGTTTACATTTCACACAAACAGTATTTTTGAGGATTGCTTAATATTTTACGGGGCCTGCCCTCTACATTATTTATTTTCCTACCTCACAATTAAACACGAACGAACACAAACAAGATCTTGAATTTATTAACACTATAATACTGTACTTTTTTTAGGTTCCTTTTGTGTTAGTTTTGTTTCAAAATCAATCGTTCGTAAACCTAACAATGGAAGTTGGGGATACGAAAACAGCATCGTCATCGACGGGAATCGGTGGGATGAGTAAAGAAGAGTCTTCGATCATGGAGGCTAATGGTACAGGAAAAGTATGGAGTGCTTCAGAGAGTCTCGTGAAGATAGAGGATCGAGATGATGGGATAGATGATAGATCTTCTCGAAGGGAAATGGGTGAAGAAAGAGATGGGCCATCTATCTCAAAGAAGTCTATGCAATCTAAATCTTCTCCGAATGCTAGAAAAGGGAAAGGCTCATCAGTTTCTCATCATTCTCCTCGTCACAAAGACCTTATCCAAATGAAGGCTTTCATCCTTCGTACCATCATCATCATCAACCTCATCATCCCCCTCATCCTGGAAGAGGAGGGCATTATGCTAATCATCATGGTATGCACGGAGGAGGAAGAGGACCACCACCACCTGCTCCATACCCTCATCCTCATGCGCCTCATCCCTACTACAATGGAAACTCCGGGGGTCCTCAGGATCACTTTCGAGGTCCGCATCCGCATCATTATCACCAAATGCCACCCTTGCCTCACCATGGTCAACAGAGTCACTATGGTGGACCAAATGGTCACTACAGTCATCCACCGAATATGCCTGGACGCCCTGGACCTCCTCCTCCCGGATATCATCCTAGTGGATACGGTGGTCCATATCCTGGCCCTCCGCCTCCTATCGGATACCATCCTAGTGGACCTCCTCCACCGTCGTACCATAATTCTCATCAAGCATCTGATTCGAATTCTATCTCTTCGTCTAGGAGTAAGAGATCAAACAAGTCGCAATCGACAAATGGATCTAGAAAGAAACGAACAATCGAGGGTGTTGATGATAGGAGCAAAGATAAATCGGTTCCCTTGTCTTATTCCTTCCGAAGAACAAATAGCAGTTCTAGTAATAGTACAACCACAGCTAGTAAAACTACAGATCAGTCTACGGCAGAATCACCAAATAAGCGTGATAGATCATCGTCACGAACATCGAGTTATCTACCTCCTATGGCTCGCTCCTCAGTAAATATCTTCGAAGGTGAGCAGCCAACTCATCGAAGGGTGAATTCTGGTAACTCGACTACCTCAAGTTTAAGTGGTGGAGGATTTTCACTCTGCTCCTACGAAGGTCCAAAAGGTATGTTCAATCAATATCAAATGGTATACTAGTATAGTATATATGTGTATATGTATATTTATATACATATATAATTATATGTATATATATGTATATATCGATTCGTCCCACGATGATCTTCAACCTCTCAAAATCGCTACTTTCCGTCCATTTTCTATCTCTTTTTATTTCTTTCCTCCATTCTTTGATCAGCGGATGGACAGTAGATGGTAATATGCCAATGTCAAAAGCATCACCAAAGAGACGAAAAGGAAGTGACAGTGCTCCAGTTCCGATGGAGAGAAACAATAATGCACAATCGATTTTCAAGAGGAAGGGCAATGCTCGAATGGCAAACGCTTCCGACCAATCGATCGACGGTGCCGAGTCATCTCGCTTTAGACAGCTTTCTATGAAAGATTCTGAGCAGGAGGAAACTGGTGAAAGTTCCAATAGGAATATTTTTCTCAGTTTGTCAACATCGCCTATCAATCATCATGACGTTGACGAGACTCCAATTAGTAAAAATACGAACAGGAAAAGGAATATGACTCCGAAGATAACAGTGAAAACAGACATGCACGAGGTAAACGAAAAGCAACGGCACGGTTCAATATCGGACACACCAACACCACCAAATATGATGCAAAATGAAATGATGACTGATGAACATACCTTGAACAGGCATCTTCGCGGTCAGTCCTTTACTCCGTTACCACACTCGGGTGAGACGGGAATATCACCTTCTGCGCAGCATTTGCTGCTATGGCACCTTCTTTGTCATGGAGTATAGCAGGGGACACCCCTTCGCTTGAGGATCTAGCAGGTTGCAGTTGGGAGGAGAACAGTGAAAAAGGAGAAAGAAGACGTCCAGACTCTACGACTTCTTACTTGTCGTCTGCAACTAGCAACATGGTGATTAGTCCCCAACACTTTTCTCTCTGGAAGGAAGATCATGAGTCAAAGAAGAAAAATGACGAAGACGAGAATGATAAGGATGACGGTGAGAGTATACGGCTTTCAATGTTATCGCCAAATTCAGAAATTGCTCTGTCCGTGGATCGTGCTGGTGGAACAACAACTCCCCTTCCAATTTTCTTCCGTGATTCAGGTTCTGATGAGCGTGAAAACCAGCATTCGGATAGACCTGATAAGAGATCAATTCCCGGAAAAGAGCAAGGCACAAAAGGAGCACAGCATGAACAGCTTTACCATTCAAATAGTGTTTTCATGGACAGAAGACAAAAACAGCCCACTCCTCAATTCTTTTCGCATGGGCCACCACGTGATGGTCTTCCTCCAACGCCAGTATTTGCTGGATCAAAACCTCCAGCACCACATTATCCAGGCTCAAACATGGGGATGGGATTTGCACGTAGCCCTCTACATAGTGAAAGACGCGACTTTGTTCATATGTTTGGTAACCATCCACCACCAGGACCTCATAATGATCGAATTCGGAATCTTAGGGGAAGGATGCCTCCAGGTACCCACATGGCACCTATGCCAATACATATCCCTCAACCCATGTCATCACATCATCCGTTGACATCCCCGATGGGACTATCTGGACCGAAGCCTATGTGGAGTCCGCATCACAGAGGAATGGTACCTCCAATGGCAAGTCCTCATCACATGTCACCAATGGATATTACTCAATCGAAGAGGAAGTGTGTTCCTTTGAAACCTCCTATTCCTTCCAAATTCCAGGGTGATATGGAAAAGTTGAAGGGAGCTACTGTACCAGAGTTTACCAGTCTAGTGAACTTCCCTGTTCACATGTCTCAAAAGCAGGCTGTTAATCTTCCCGAAGGAATGAGATGCTGTGTCATGTGCGGGTCGGCATGTCCATGTTCTAATGGAAACAAGAAGAAATGTAACGGTCCACTGGGCGGGAAGAAAGATTCAAGAAGCGCAAACGGTCAGAATATGGCGGGAGATAAGGGCGGGTATGCCATTATTCCAACCCAAAACAAAGGTCTATGCACCCTTTGCGATGTCAATGTTTGGGTTGTTGCCAACTCTGGTCTTGAGATTAAATGGTGCAAGGGCTGCAAAAACTTTCGACCGTGGGCTGCGTTTGGTGATAAGGGACTAGCAACTAAGTGTCTCCGGTGTAGAGAACGTCAGCGGGAGAAATATGCTTTTGCAAAAGGATGAAAAAGAAAAGGCTCGATTACAAAAGGGCGTGAAGGCCAAGGCATAATAATAAGATAATACGATTTAGGGCTTCTTCGGGGTTCACACACACACACATACATACACACACACACACACACACACACACGAAAAGAGCGCTCTCTTCAGAGCAAAAGAGCTCCGCATCAAAAACCAAAAATAGCGCTTCTTGACTGATAGCTGCGACTGTTTACTAAAACAGGATCAATACAAACTAAATTATACACAGAACAGGACTAATAATAATTAATAATAAAATAATCGGGGAAACCAAAGTTAAAATCAATTTCTGCATTATATACATTACTTGAAAATTATCTAGCGTCGTTTTAATAATAGTTTAATTCTTGCCGATCTCGTAGCTATTTTTCGGTTTAGGTGTTGTACCACCACTACCACTGCCACCACCAGTAGCAGCATTATCAGTAGAACTCTCAGCTTTAGCAGAGGAGTCCTTCCACTATTACTGCTATTCTTCTGACCACCTCTCCCCCTTCCTATCCCCGATCCTCCCCTACCTTTGCTGCTATGTCCACGTCCACCAGAAGATGACGAAGATGGTTCATCTTTTTTGACATTACTATTCTGCGGTCGTCCATTATTGCTACCTGTCATAGAAGATCTGTTTTTTTTCTCTTTCTGAGTCACGGCGTTTTCCTCCTCTACCACCAAATCTTCCGCCCCCTTCATTACGAGGGCGATTTTCATTGTCGTTATTCGAATTATTATTCATTCCTCCTTTTTTTCCTTTTGTCGACTGCTCATTTTCACCAGCACCAGTACTAGCACGGTTACTAGTTGTCGTATCTGTGGACTGACGTGATTTTCCACCTTCACTACGTCCAGATCCACGACGTGGATTGTTGTTATTGTTGTTGTCACGACCACGACCACGGCCACGACTATGATTATGACCACGACCACGACCACCTCCACGACCTCCTCCACGACCACCTCCACGACCACCGCCACCTCGAGACGACGACGACGTCTGGAACGTTGAAGATCCACGTGATGATGATGTTTTTGTGGATGCAACCTCCTCATCGATATTATTTTCATTACAAGACTTTGTCTTGATGTCAGAAGCAACATATTTACTATCATTATTATTACTGGTCTTGCTCTTGCTCTTTCTATTTTTATTATTGTTGCTGGTGTTGTTTTTCTTCTTAATTTTGGTGGAAGGATGGCCAGAGGCATCATCGAATGCTACGATGACGTGTTGATGTTTATCGTCGTTATTTTCGGGGGTTTTAACATCACTTTTGCCATCGGTAGCTAGTGGTTGATTTTCAGTCATCGTGTTCTGCTCTTTGACCTTATCAACGCAATTACTGATTGAATTAACATTTGGTGGAGTTTTCTTAGCCGTAGTAGCATCAGTAGTAGTAGGCGTAGTACTATTATTAGACGCAGCAATACTGCTTCGATCCTTTTCGAATTTGATGGAACTGCGATCGGGTCGAAGCTCTGTCTTGTTTGATAAGTTCTTTTTGTTTTGATCTGAGGAAATAGAGGTCGATTCTCCGATAGTGTAGCAGTACTTTGTCGGCGGTGGTGGATTTGAAGATGTTGCTGCTGTTTTTGTTTGTGCTGATGCTCCTGATGATGAAGAATATGATGTTCGCCTCCATGATCCTTTCGTTTCCTCTTCTTTTTTATCCTTGATTTGGATGTTCTTGTTCTTATCGATATAATCATTTGTAGGTTTCGAAGTTGTAGTAGCAGCAGCAGCAGTATCATTATTACTGATATTATTACTATTACTCTTTCTCGTCAAAATTTGAACCTGTGGTGGTTTTTTATCGGGAATAGATGATACTGTTTTTTCCTTGGATGGAGCTTCCTCTTCTTCTCGTTTCAATGAAATTTCTCGCATTGCCATCTTCAGGGCGCTCAGCTGTGATTTGCGACGTGTTTGTTTTTCTTCCTGCTGATGTTGCATTTGTTCGGCCTGTTTCTTTTTTTGTACTTCAACCTCCTGTTCCATTTTGGCCCGTCTTTGAGCCATCCATGCGCTTCCATCGATACTACCACTCGATTTATTATTTCCAGAATCTACATTAATATACATTTGTTTTACAATTATAATAGGCGCAGTATTAATAATCTAGTTCAGTACATAATCGTATTCAATCAGTGCGTACACTCGATATTTTTCCAAAAATATCATCAACAAAGATAATATATAGTGTAGAATAAATACTCGCAACTCACAACGCACACTAAATAAACGTACCTGATGAAAATCGAGAAGATGCTTTTGCCATTTGCTTCCAGTTCTCGGGTCCTCCTCTGCTTTTGTGATGCTGATGCTGCTGTGGCCTATCATTCCCTCCTCCTCCTCCATGATTTCCGCCGCCGCCTCCTCCATGATGAGCTTGTTGTTTCCCTCCTTTTTGGTGATATTTAGAATCATAAGAATTCTGATTCTGATTCTGTTGGTTCTGGTATTGATGATGATTATTCTGACGACTATGGTTATTGTTATTATTGTTATTGTTATTATTATTATTATTATTATTATTATTATTATTATTATTATTATTATATCTTTGTGACGATGGTTGGGAATGAGTTATCGTAGTAGCTTGATTATTATTTATTTGCTCCTTCTGTCCATCGTCTGATCGTACTGATGCGTCCTCGTTTGCTTTATTATACTCTTCTTCTTCTTCGCTGTCGTCGCTATCAGAATCCGCCCAACGCATTGGAGTTGCCATTGTACTTCAAAGTTTAAGTAATGATTAAAAGGTGTGATGTTGCTATTGCGTTAGTCTTTGTTTATGTGTCAACAAGGATTGGATAAAATAATGATTAAATATAAAGTGTGGTCAATTGATCAAATCATGGTCAAATAAATAATGAAAATGTTGGAAAGCCATCTTTGAAACTTGAAACACGGTGTTTTTTCACAACAAGGTATTAGCTAATATTGCGGCGCACATGATTGACAACAAAGATCGCGCATTAATTGGGGAGGGGAACTTTGAGGGGACACAAATTTGTTATTGAAGAAGACAATAAATGGCTACTACTTGTACTACTGTAATAGTAATAATCCAGGGGTGATAAGTATGACCCCTGTAATAAATCAAGGTCACAAACAAACAAAAAAACTAATATTCTTATATCTTCTTAAAATTTAATAATGTAAATGTACCGGTATTTGTATATGAAATCAATAATTAATATTACTGCAATTTGTCTTCATTCTAGGTTTTTTGGTTCTATTCCTCCTTTACCAGAATACTGCGCTGCACCATCCACTTTCTAATTTCATCATCTGTAATCTTTGCACGCTTCTCCTGGTGCTTGGCCACTAAATCTTGAAGGACCTCAATCAACCGCGCCTTAACTTTACCCGTAGACCAATATTCACCACTTCCTGATCCATAGTCCTCTCCAATACGAGCAAGTTCGTCGTCATCTTCCAACAAGAATGACAACCACTGGTAGCTTACGTCATCATTTAAGTTCGCACCTAGCTCTTCTTGGAGCTTTTTCGTTTCCTGTCCACCCGAAAAGGCATTCTCTTTAATTTTGCGTTCAATTTCCTCAGGTGTGTCAGTCAAAGATGGCCGAGTTTTCGTCGCTACTGGACATTTTGCCGTTGGAGCCTTGTAGCGGGGGAAAGAATTTACAATGTATCAAGGCCGGCTTGCCGCCCATCGCATGATCCTTACCAACAAGTTTATGAGCAACGTCTCGCGTCATGCGAAAGTAAGGATCCTGGTCAATGGCACAGGGAATCAAACACACTGCCTTAGTTCCACGAGGATTCGGTTCTTCCAGGACTACGGGGAAGCTCGATGCAAAAGATGGAGCGGCTTGGATCGCTGGGAATGCGATTTTACCTAGTATAGAGGAACAGAAACAAATAAACAATATTTAGTTCAACCATTCCTTCATCGTAAAAATTATAGAAATTGGTACGGTGAATTAGAAATGTACATTGCAGTTACATATACAGATCAATTACGTACCAATATTAGCAGAACCGTCGAAACCAAAAATGCCATTTACAGTATTATTCGTGACGGCCTTCCAAATACGAACAATGTTGGGGTACATAGTTCCAACATAATCTAAATCGGAAAACAAGAATGTCTTTTTGTAATCAAACCCACATGCTATAATGTCACGGGCATTTTCAATGGTAAGTCCAGCGTAATAATCTAAGTTATCTCCAGTCTCGTTCTCGTATTTGCCCTTAATAAGAATTTTTCGTCGTCTGTCATTTGCACTACCAACGGAACATTGAACGCCTTCTGCAGCCACTGTGTGAACAAAAAAGGAATCAAATGGCCGATATGCATCGATGATGAGCTGGACCTCGACCGGTGTATAAATACATTGGTTTTCCCTTTTCTATACAATCCATAATGGCGTTCATGTCACGGTGAGAAAAGTAAATGCCCCGTCGTAGAAAACGATGAAGTTTTGTAACATTGCCCTTTCCAACTGCGTAAGCTTCAATACGTTTCATAAGAGGATCATCGATTAGTGTGGAACCAAAGTCGTCCACCAACTTAGTGTAATCAATTTCACCCTTGACTTCAAAGCATTAACAACCATTTCTTCGTTACTATCTTTGCCCGCTGCTTCTTCGTCATTAGTAGAATCCTTTTCTTTTTGGTCTTTCTCTGTTGCCGCAGCTACAACTAGCAACCGTCCTTCCTTTAGACGAATTTCATTCTTTCGTAGACTAGCCAAGCTTTCTTGAGTCACTGTTTCCGAAAAAGAGTCGGGAGGCAAAATTTCTGCCAATGCAGGTGATGACGCATCACCACTGCCATCTATTTTTTCTTCCACTTTGAATTTGAGCGTAATTTCAGCTTGCGTGCTTTCTTACCGGCATTAATACTGCATTGATTAGTCTCTAGTACAATTCCCTTGATGGATCCCGTTGTAGCGTAGGGGATACTAGGCGGCACGGCCAACACAATACCCGATATCGAGCAGCACGGCAAAAGATCGGAAGCCTTATTTTTTTGAATACCACCATTGAGAATTCCTTCTCCGTAATCTTTCAGGGCTTGTTCTTTGGGAATTGAATCGCTTGTGACAATTGGAATGTCCTCTGCAATGATTCGATCCAATGCAATTTGGAGGGTCTTCCAAAAGTCAGCAATTGACGTCGGTGATTCATCTTCCTCCGGTAAATCCAACTCGCAAGATCCAAGTTTCTTCCCAAAATTGATGGAGAACTTTCCCGATGGGACGTTTTCTTTGATATATGTAGGCTGCAACAGCGAAACAACGGCTTCGTCCATGCTAGCACCAACTAAACTTTGCAGGAACACC